>CAMOHE010047787.1:12027-26431 GCA_946598075.1 Artocarpus hirsutus
GCAAAAGATTTGTTCTTAGCTTTGGAAAATGCTCAAATGGACAATATTCTGTGAAATTACAACAGACGATATACAAGTTCTCAACTTGTTAGCATTAAACTGTAGATTAATTGTAATCCAGCCAAGAAAACTAATATATGTAGAGGTAACTTTCCGAGGTACATGGAATTAAGTTAAACAGGTGTATAAAGAACTAAACCATCAACTAATTAGTTGATCACAATAAAAATCTGCGTTTCATTAGCCACACTTTATCGCCATCTAGTTGAGAGGATGAGTTTTAGCAAAACATTTATTATAACCACGAAGTTGCTTTATTTAGAAGCCATATGTTTAATTTACTGGCCACATTTTTAAGCTTCTTAATGCCCAAAATGTCTTCTTAACCCATTCTCTTAAATTGTATCACTTTATTAATTGTAGAAGTTAGGGTCCTCTTTCAGTTGCATTTTAAAAATTTTTGGTTGTCTAATCATGACTATGACTTTTAAATGATACAACATTAAATACATGCTTACCCTGCCCTGAATTGTATCCCAAAACACGTAAAAAATCAAACGGCTTGGATTTGTAGATTCAAACATAGATGAATAAAGAAACATCAAGATTGGACATCTGCAAATAAACACATGCAAAATGCCATTTCCCTTTTTCTGCCACTACGATCTAATCATGTCTCAGATTTACTCAATCAACATACAAATACAAAAGAATAGGGACTAATATTAAGCCAAGTGAAAGTGTGACTACTAATTTGCTATGCTTGTATTTGGTTGCTGATTTTGCATGTTTAGTTACTGAATCTGCCATTCTGCTTTGCATACTGGCCTTATGATTCATTTTATCATCTGCTTGTCTAATGATTGAATACTGTTTCGAAGAATGGTGCTACCTTGATTGAGATTGGTACAAAGGCGATGATGAGTGTCAAATATTGTTTTGTTTTTTAGCAATTATAAGATTAGAGTGTGCTAATATACCCTGGTTGTTATCTATGTGATTGTGCCGGTTGTATTAACCTTGGAATGAGTCATGTATCATACTTATTATTGATCATATTTGATTTTTAATGTACGGTCAATTAAGGAGAGGTGACTCTAGTGTATTAGTAGTTCTCGTATTTACAAGTAATTCATCATTTAAGTGCAATTTTTTCAAAAATTAATTTAGAAAGAAGAGCAAGCTATGAAAATCATTAAAAATAATTGTAAATGTAAACCGATCGAAAACAGTAATAATAAATATGATTTGGTATGATAATTTCAATTGTAATTTTTTTGAATGGTACTTTTTTTAAAAAAAGTAAACCAAACACATTTTCATTTTTCTTACTTTTTCTTAAAAAGGAAACCAAACACATTTTTCAAAATAGGCCCAGCACGTTCTCCAATATTCACATTTCCACCTTTTAAAAAAAAACCAAATACAAAGTAAAAACAATACCAAACGAGCCCGTTGTTTCTATACTTTCTATTGGGGTGCAAACACCTAATTATTAAATGAGAAACCCACCCCGGAGACCTCCAAATCTACCTTCGATTTTTTCTCCACTCGCGATTAAGCTCCGCCATGACCTCCTCGAAGCTTTCTAGCGAAATTTCATTTGTTGACAAACATTCATCAGAATCGGCGTTGGATCATCTCCCTCCACCTCGCTCAGCACCGACCTTTGCCTTGTCGGAGCCCAGTGTCACCGAAGTGCCCCCACTACAACCCACCCTTCCCAACACCAGCTAACTACAACATTAGCATGTTTGCGCTAGGAGAAAGCTCGCAAAGCCATTTGCGATAGGAGGGAAGTCGGGAAGAGCTTTGGTGTGAACATGGATAAGTGGCAAATCTAGGTGAAGGAGAAGAAGAAATAGTAGTGTTTCATATTTGCTCTTTTGCTTTTGGCTTTCCATTTTCAAATATTCTTCTTTTGCTTCAAGTTTCTTGAATTAAATTGCCAAATGAAAATTTTTCGTAAAGATAAAGGAAAATTCATTTAATACATAGTCTTTGATTTGATTGCTCCAAATTGATTTTCTTTGGTTCTGGTGTTGGATCAATGAAAGGGAAGAAAAAAGAAAATGTGGCTGAGAAAATTGCAGGCCATCAATCTCCGCGAGAGGTCGGTCGGGTTGGCTCTGTTGTTGTCATTGCTGCATGAGCCGTCGATCTCCGCATGGGCTGTGCTTCCCCCATTAGATTCTTCCTCATCCGTGCGACCCTCTTAACGCCTCCCTACTCGGGTCAATTTTCCCATCATATCCACCTCCATCTCTTTTTATTTTTCTTTTTCTTCCTCTTAGACCCACAACTGCCATTGCTCGACTTCACGTCGCCAAAGCCAACTTCATGACCCACTTCAAGCCGCCGATCTATATCTTGATGCTTTGATTTGAGTTTTGGTTTAGGTCTTAATTTGGAAAATCAAATTAATGATGATGATGTTTCTGGGTTTCTCTTATGGAGAAGTGGGTAGGGAAGATTCAAGAGAGGGACAACATTTTAAGTTTAGGGTAAACTTGAATTCAAAAATTTGTTGATGTTTTTGAGTTTTAATCCAAAAATTTGTAAGAATCTCTTGATTTTATTTTTTATGTTTCTGGTTATTTCTTGATGTTTATGATTTTTAGGCAGTTCTTGATGTTTCAAGGATTCAATATGCACAGTTCCATTTAACCATGAATTGTTATTTGGAAAAATTCAAGTTGAATTTTTTATTCCTTTTGGTTGACTATGTTGTGGATTTGAATTTTTTATTTGTTGTTAGTTTAATTAGTTGAATTCTTGTATCCGAATTGGAAAGGTCAAGAAGGAAAATGAACTTTTACGTTTCTTTAATTTTTTTTTTAAATTTTTGTTGAACGGGTAATTAGTTTAATTAGGAGTATTTTAGTCTTTTTACAATAAAATGACGATCATGTGATTAGCACGTGATGATAATCTATCAAAAACTCAACCGGATCTCTTAATTTTCGTTGTTTTATACCTTTTTTTTTTTTTTTTAATGAGTTTGAGCCGTTTGAGCTAAAAAAAGAACTATAAGTAGCAAGTCAACTTTTTAATTGTTTAGAGACTAACGGTGCAATTTACTCAAAAAAAATTGAGTGGAAATGGCTCAATAATTGGTACCTTGGAAATGGAGAATCTTTGATGAGTTTGACATAATGTTCTAACTTATTAGAGTGGTTAGGATCTGTGTCTTAAGGAACAAATATTTTATTTGTAATTAATGATATTTTGGATTAAATAAATAAATAATGCAAATATTTTATATGTTAATAATGGCCCTTATATTATTTCATTATTATGTTTAAGCATTTAGCAAACATGTGTTTCGTAACTATCATAACCAAATCTTGGGATTGGGCATATATGGAGTTTACGTGCGGTATTGATACGAGACCAAGATAAATAGTCTAAATTATATAGTCTAAATCTATATATTTAGTTGGGCATTTTATACATGATATGACTGTGATGGGGATCTATGTCTAATAAGGGAGATAGTTTATCCAGGCTGTCGGATCGGATTAACTCCATGATATACACATTAGTGTGGTTGACCTAATCGTGGTCGCACACCAGACTTACCCTAAAGTGTGATTGATTTAATAATAATTTTGTTTATCTTAAATTAATTCACTTTGACAATCATCTATGTGTGATTTTAATTTTGAAGTGAATTCATGACTTTATGTTTGTAACTTTATCTTTTGATATGCCAAAGGTAGGAGTTTTGATGACCGATGTTAGAGATGCAACTTATATTCAATGGGAGGATAATCCACAGATAGAATTCATAGTTTTCTAACAAAGAGTTAATGTTATCCTTACATAGGCATTATTTAGGAATTTGAAAAAGAACAAGGCCTTGATCATCTGGATGCTTATGGTAACCAAATGATTTTTTATTTGTATTTGTTATAAAGGGAATTTTTCAAATAAGTAAAATAATGAAACTTTGAGATAAAATGATCGAAATGTAAAACGAAACTTAGTCCTTCATTCGATTATAGATAACCAATGGGGATACATATATGCATGAGAGGTCATAGACGAGATGAAGAAATAAAGTCTCGTAATATGATATATTGTCAAGAGTATAGCTTTGGTTCTTTAGTAGAGTGACATCAAAGTTAATAATTAAATAGATAATTAATATAGGATTACTTTATCTGTTATTACTAGAGCTTGATAATATATGTCCTTTGGGTCCCAATGTTAGCTCACAAATTCTTTGATTAGTTGTATAGAATGCGGTTTACCACAGGTAATACATGAGGTTACACAAGATGGGTTATTGGACCTATCAGTGTGCAGGCCCAATAGTCCAGTTGGATTGTGTGTGGTGCCTAGCCTAGTCTAGAAGGACTGTAAACGCCTATCAAAGGGGTAGATTGGGAAATTAGTTAATTAATTATTTAATTGATTTCAAGATAATATTTATTCGAATTTAATTATTGAGATTTTGTAATAATTAATTATTTAAATAATAATTTTAAATCCTAATTGTATTTGAATTTTAATAAAAGATAATTATTTATAACTATTTAAATTAGATAATTATCTAGTATAATTAAAATTTAAATTAAATAGATTTATTTGAATTGAAATTATCCTAGATAAAACAGATAATTATTGAATCTTACACTGTGATTAGTTGGGATTCGAATATTCCTCTAATTGTGATAGGCTTGCATAGTAACAGGGAAATCATTGTGATTGACATGTATGGCTAGAGGAAGGAGAGAGAAATCTTCACCTAATCTTAATAAACTTCTACCTCCTCCTATAAATTTCATAAATAGGTGCCTCTCCTCCTCAATTATTAGAAGTTTGAAAAGAGTGCTATTGTGCATCTTTTAGAGTGAGAAAAATTAAAGGAGTGTGGTGAATGTCTGCTAAGTTGTACCCACACACACAACAATTAGAAGGAAGAAACATGGCATTAAAGATCTAAAGATTGAGATTTTCAGTAAGACGTGTTGCTTTCGGTTCATCAATAGGTATGTTCAACATAAGTATGTTTCTAGGTGATTGAAAAAAATTTTAAAAGTTCTGCTGCGTCATCGAATTAATGTTTCCAACAAGAGCAAACAACACTTTCTAATATAATGTTATTTTTAATGCTAAATTTATTGTATACTAAACTTGGTGGCATTTGAATTCTATCCATTGATGGATTATTTTTTTTTTGCTTTAATAACACAACATTCTCACTGTTTAAATACATTAGTATAAAAGTTTACTTTTACAAGTTTTAAAATTTAATAATTAAGACAAAAGGCAAATGATGGTATTTCAAATAACAGTATGCATTGAAGCACAAAATAAAATAACATAAAATATGTTATTTTTATATTTTTTGGTGGCAAATATAGTATTGATATTGATATTTGCATTGAAAATGATCGTAGGAGTAATTTAGATGGTTTGTCACTTTTTTAGTATTACTATTGTGTTCTACTAGTTTTTCTTTCCATTTGATCCATACCATTTTTTTATCTAAAAACAACCTTAAATAGCATATATTTGTCTAATCGTAACCCTAAGTACTCGAGACAATAACATATTTATATTCTTTAAAAATAATATGTTTTAAACTTTCTCATCGAAATATTAAAATTGAAAAACAATACCATTAAAGTGGTATTTCTCAAATAGACTAAACTTATTACTTCCAGCCGTTATAGTGTAAAAATCTCATATGTTATCGTGTAAAACAAAAGTATATTAGTGTAAATGTCTCATATGATACATGTTTTGATTCAAACTTATTAGTTCTAACTAGGTACCCAAATATACTCAAAGAATTCCTATATCAATTAGACCTTTCTTTCCGTCGAAGTTTAACTTGGCAAAATTCCCTTTTATAATCTGGCTCATATCTAATATTTTTTGGGGGAAACTTTATTAAGCACAAAAGAGTGTTACAAAAGTATTGAATACGACAATTGATCTTGTAATAAATGAGACAATATTCTATACATCGACAAAACTATTAGTAAATGCTTAACTGGAGGAAGGTATGCTACAGAGAAGTACATCAGCACACTGAAATCGAGCACATATAACGTTTGTTTATAAGGCCTTGATAATTAATAGATTCTTCCAATTGATGGAAGGGTTAGACTCGATAGCACTAGAGCCACCACCTACAATATCTAGAGAAAACTCTTGCAGAACCAAACATTTGTCCACACTCACATCTGGCAGACGTATAGCAAATTCTGAAGGTGGGAAAACCATTTTTATTGTTATGAACTGAACATAAACACAATACAAAAAACCACACCAACAAAGTGGAAACATTAAGGCCTTTATTAAAAACAAGCATACACTAAGAAAATAATGTCAACTGAGGAAGCAAAAAATGGCAGTAGCCCGAACCACGGATCAATGGAGCTACAAACCTCCTGCCACAACTCATTAAAAAAAATTAAATTGCAATTTTGCATATAATTGAGGAGCCAAATAAACAATTTATCCTTACTCTATTAAAAAATTTATTTGACTGCCACAAATAAGTATGTTTAGATTAAAAAAATCATGAATTGTCAAATTTACGGCCAACCATTTAATCACTATCATGATCCTTATGAACATGTTCAAGTGAGTAATTACATTCTTTATTTTCACTTCTTTATTCCGTCGAGAAATAAGGTTTGCAAACTTGTTATTGATGAAGATGGCGAGATTGATGTGTCATCACACTTTGTTGATCCTATAAATATTCTGTCTGCTCCTTGCCCTAGGCCATTTAGGTAAATGGGGTAGACAAAGTGTGTTTGAATCACTAAAATATGTCTATTATCTCTTCACTTTGGTTCTTCTAAACTATATATTTGTAGTGATGTCCTTCCTATAGATTTTGCTCATATATTATTTAGACTTTCTTGGGTTAGTTATCATCGTATGAGATATGTTGAAAGTCTCATATTGTTGCTTCATGACTATTTGGAGTTTAAACTCTCTAGAGCCGAGTTTTTTTAGCTCGAGGAGAATGATAATGCAGAATTTGAATTTAAAATTTAAATTTGCAATAATTATCTATTATAAGATATTTATCTTTAGTATTTAATTTTAAATTTAGATTAGGGGTCCGTTTGGTAGATGTATTCGAATTAATGATTTGATTTGAGTTAGTGATTTGAATTGTTATCTGAATTGACGTTTGAATGTGTATCTAAGTTTTAATCTAAGTATAAAATAAAATTAAAATTTATGTTTGGAGAAATAGTGAAAGTAGTTTTTGATTTATCAACAAATCTAATAAAATCTTAATGATAATGATCTTAAAAAAATACAATATGAATCGTAATTTATTCCTCTCTTCACTAGGAACACAATGCAAAAAAAAAAAATCATTTCAATTAAATAACAAATGAAGAAGTTATGATTTTTTTTATCAAATATAAGATAGAATTTTAGTTTTTACTGTAGCAAAGATACCCAAGTATTAAAATTTTAAGGTAATTAGAACTTTGAAAACTTGGATTCTTGATACTCAAAGGATTCGGATTTTAGGTGAAACAAACACGTATACAAAAGATTCTTAATACTCGAATCTAAATTTGAGTCCAAAGAGTTCTTTAAACAAACGGGCTCTAGATTTATTTGATAGGATGATTTCAAAACTAGTCAAAATTATCTTTTATTAGCTTAGATCCTTGTAAACACTTTAAACTCTCATTCTTATTATGAGAGAATTGATTGACAAATAAATATTGATCAGTGGTTTTTCTCCTCTTGGGCTCTTCTTCTTTACCTCGAATTCTCGTTATATTTCCATCTCTTCTGGGCTTTTTTTTTTCCTTCCTTTTATTCCATTCTTCTTTTTGAATTCTATTTTCGTTGTAAAAGATCGTACATTAAGTTGTCATGTGATAAAGTATTTAAATATGTTGTATTTGAAAAAAATAATTTAAACGATAAACTATATATATATATATATATATATATATATATTGAAAAGTATTTGAAAGTACAAGATCAAAAAAAGAAAAAAAAAACCCTTAAAAAGCAAACAACTAAGTGGTAAATCTCATTATTTCTTCCATGTAGATAGTAAAAATGAGTCGTGCAATTATCATAATTAAGGAGGACTTATCATGAAATATGCAGAGTAAAACTAATTTTATTTTTCCTTAAAATAGATTTACATTAATATTATTATCATTGTACAATAAGAAGATCGAATATTATCGTTATTAAAGTATTGATGCCATTATACAACTAATCCCGACCAATATAGATAATATTATAAAATCTTAACCACATTTTAATATCATGATATTATGTGTTTTATATGTTATCAACCCTAATCAATATAATGAAGTAGGGACGGCTTGTAGTGAGAGTGTATATCACTTTTGAAGTCTAGTTATTTATCAATATTATTTGATGTAAAAATTGGACAAGTTTATATGTTTTCAACTTTATATAGCTAGTGTTTCTCTCAATTACTCCGCTTACCTTATGTTACAATAAGGTCCAAATTTGAGTGCACTATATTTGTATAAATTATGCTCGATATAACTTGTAAGGTCGATGTATTCTTATTTAAAACAGTCTTAACTTAAATTTTCGCAAGAGCTTAAATTTTTTATTGGTGGTATGTTTGAAATTCAACCCTCTAAAAATGGTATTCGTGCATTCATCATTCTTAAAGTAGGTCACAATTGGACCCAATTTTGAATGTGCTACATATGCTTAAATTAGGCTTAATACAACTTATAGGTTTAATTATTAGTACTTGCAACTTGTAGGAGTAAATTCAACCCTATAAAAGTGTTATTCTTGTATTCATAATGCTTATAGTATGTCACAATAAGGCCTAATTTTGACTGTCCCACATATGACTAGAATTAGCTTGATACAACATATAAGTTTAATCATTATTAGCTCACACCACTTTTAGAAGTAGATTTATCCGAAATCTTTCACAAGATGTTCAAATACCAGCTGTTTAAGAATTTCATTCCTTCAAATCAGTTTTGCATGGTCCACATCTTGCAATCTTGAGACTTGTGTAAAAACCTTTTATAGAAACGCAATAAATACCATTTTTTAAAATAAAAAATAAATAGCATGTTTTAAAAATATTTGAAATATATTTCATATTGCTACATAATAAATTATTCGTTTGACCTAATAAATATACAATTTATTTCAAATATTTTAAGCATATATTAATTTGTTTGTTTAAGTTTAAAAAGCCTGTAATTTTTGAGTTCACTAATGTATACAATAATTTTTAATTTCTTTTGAAAGTATATCCAAAACAACGCATGTGTTTTACCTAAATACCACTTTTGCATCTCTTATTATGAAAATATCAAAAACATCCCTTGTATTTTTAAAATCATGCTCAAAGTATCCTCTGAAGCAATTAAACTTTTTAAAAAACAAGATTAATCTACCTAACCTTTATTAAATACAATTCAAAACATTATAAAAATTCTTGAAAATTTAAAAACTCTAAAGATTATAAAAGTATTTACTCAATTGAAAATTTTATCTCAACATCTTAAATTGCTTTTTTTCAATTTTATAGTTAAGTCATACTTAAGATAACATTTAATATAAATTAGGAAGGTACTCTTGAGATTTTAAAAAATTTAATTGCCTTAAAGGTATCTTGAGTATGATTACATAAACACCGGGGGAGTTTTGGGCTTTTGAATAATTAAAAAAAAAATTAATGTTTAGGCAAAATACTATAATCTTTTGGTATTTTCTTATTTTTATTACCATTTCTCGTGGAAGACCCCACCATGGGGACTTTAGACATTTGCCGTGAATAAGCCGTTTGGATTGAAATACGCCATAAATAAAATAAAAAAAAAACTATTTCAAAATTGCCACACGGCCATAATTTGATCATTCTTTGTGTCACCCATGAACAACAACAGCAAGTCGCTAGCGGCAGCTCTCGAAGGCAACTCCCAGCAGCAACGTTGGCGACGCTGCTGTCCTTGTGCAACTCCGGTTGACATTTCCCACCCCGACTCTGGTAACTTCTCTGGCACAGATCACTGCTTTTCCCAACGCAGCTTCTCGCTCGTGACTCCGGCAGCTTCGCTAGATTTCGACGTCACAACTTCAGCGTTCCTCCTCGTGCTACTCCAGCAGCTTTTCTCGATGCAACACCTGTGATCTTGGCTCACAGACGACTCTAACGATCTGGCTGAGGAGGCCCAACGCCTCCATTAGAGACACTCCATGAAAGAGAAAGGAGAGACGAACGTGGCATTTTTTGCAAGACTTTTGTCTACTGCGGCATAAGTCGATTGGTTGGTTAAAAAGGTGGCATGTTTTCAAATTATCTTCAGAATTCAACCATCAAAATCATTAGCAAAATAGACCCAAACAACCAAATGAAAGCCCATGTACACACATAAAATTATAGTAAATATCTTTTTTTTAAACTTGAAAAAATAAATATCATGTTTTAAAAATTTGAAGTAAACTTCAAAAAAAAAAAATTAGCCAAGTAACATATTCACACTGTAAATACAATAAATATGATTTATTTTCAATATTTATATTTTATTTATCTTAAATATTTTAAAACATGCTATTTAGTATTTAATAGTTACTCAAAAAAAGTTTTACAAAATATTATCGGACTCTTTTAATAAAAAAATAAAAAAAATAAGGTTTTTATCATTTTGGTATTATGTATATTAAAAAGCATCACAATAGTATCTTGTTTGGAAAATATTAAAATGACATTCTATAGGCTTGTTTGGTTTTGTTCTTAGAATTTTTAAAAATATTTTCACACATTTTTCAAAACAAAAATTTTAAAAACCCTCAGCACGTCTTCCAAAAAAATTTTATTTTTCAAAACAAAAATATTTTCACATATTTTAAAAATAATACCAAACGACCCCATAGTTTTTGAAAATATCATTTTGGTATCTTGAATTCATTTACGATCTGAAATTTTCAGCTTACCATTATATTAGGGAACCCCAAATTATGTTATGAAAATTATAAAAAGAAAATGATATAAATAATGCTAAAAAAGAATTAGTCCACATATATGCTTTTCTCTAACAAGTTTTGTTTAATCCTGTGTTTTGATTTTTTATTATAGTGTTACAAAATTAATTTGCAATTCATCAATAAAAAGTAAAAAAAAAATTCACATTAAAAAACAAGAATTAAGAAATTTTAAAATACAGTTTTGATATTTTCTAACAAGTATGGTATTAATATGACCTTTCTTTAAAAGGCTCGGTACAAAAAGATAATATACTAAAAATATATTAGAGGCAAAAAAAAAAGGGGGATTAGGGTTTCGAATCCTACGTCTCTATATAAACGCTGCGGGTGCCAACCACATCCAATCCACTCTCATCTTCAAATCTAGGGTTAGGGTTTCTGTTGATGGCGATTCGATTCACTTTCAGGGTATTATTATTATAATTCTTTTTGGGCTGGCGTAAACGGCGGCAATGGAATAAGATCCCGATGAGGAAGCACTCCCAAAAATTGATAGGAAGTGCCGTATGACACTTTAAACCAGCGGCGGAGCACACCATGGAGGGAAACCCAAATTCGCTCCCATCCACCGGTTTCGAAACACCGGCCGACTCGTTTCCTTTGTGGGGACGACTTCGTTTCCGACGTTTCGCCGGTTGGGAACGGTTTTTGGCCTTCTCGGTGCGTTTCGACTGCGTGGGTGATTTGAAACGGGTCTCTGAGGGTATTGTTTCCCTTTTCTTGCCTGGTTTTCCTTCATTTTCTCGGAAAGTTTTGAGTTTTTTTATTAATTTTTTGATTAATTTTTCTTACGGGCCAATGCCACGTCGCCGGTAGCTCAGAGAAAGCTTTGACCGGCGATGCTATGATTGGTCCAAGAATGATCCTCTGTTTCGCATCATGATAGGAACCTGTGGATCTTGCTTCCTGATGATCCACGGAGCCGTTTTGTGCGATTACATTTATTTATTAATTAATGATTTGTTTTTTTTGATAATTTTTTGTTGGGGAAAAACTGATTGTTAATTGTTGGAAGCCAATGATGATTAGTATTATTTTGTTGGAATTACCATCTGAATTCTCTTGATGTCAAAATATACTGGCTGCTTTCTGAGGCTTCTTATTTTGTGAATTTTGTAATAATTTTATCAATACTTAAATTTTGGGTTGGGATTTGCTCTATTTAAAACCAGAAAAAAAAAATTAAGGAAATAAGCAAAAGTTTCCAATTTATTTAGCAAACTAACCCAATGAAATGTTAGATCAACCACAATTTTTTAGCAATGAAATATTTAGCAAATTTTTGTAAATTCTGAAAGAAAAGAGTGATAATCTAATTTAACAATCCTAGATTAGATTACATTGTGCGCATAATATAATTACATTTGTATTATCGTTTTTGTTTTTGTTTTTTGTTTTGGGTCTTATTCTACATTCAAACTGTAGCCCTCTGGTAGAATTTCTTGCAACTTTCCAGGGCACTGGGAAAAGAAAACCATGGACAAAACACAACACACTTGAATGAGAACTAATTTTCTCTAATTTATTAATTAATTGCATCTACAAAAAGCATGGATATAAAAATGATTCTATAACCCTAATCTTCCAAAAAAAAAAAAAATCACTAATCAAGTGGCGTTAAAAATGGGCTATTGGCCTTTTTTCCAAAGATGTTGCAGCCATTCTTTGTTGAGTTGGGCATTTTTCTGATAATTCCTGCTTTGCTTGGTTGTTTTATGTGGGTGGGAAAAACCTATTGAGATTGAATGGCAGAGTGTAAAACTCTTCGTTCCTGTTGTCTCCTCTGAAAGTTCTGAACTTAACCCACCATGGCATTCCTCTATCTTTCTTTGATTTGTCTACTTCCAAGGTGTTGTCCAGAAACACTGCCACTATTAGACCCACAGTCGCTGGGGACGAGAATATGGTGTTCAGGAATGCGTTGAACTGCCAAATCACAAATTTGAGACATTATTATCTTGCTACTACATAAAAAAATTAATTGAACAATGCTAAGAGCCATTGACAATTTGAAGTCTTCTAACATGAGACTCCTTGTATAAGGCTCGTTTTTTATTAGTTATGATGCTTATCGTTGCTGGTGCTTTCATAATAATAAAACAATAACCGTGTTGAACATCATACACTAATATAAAGTGAGTCCTATAATATGATACTCACACATAAGCTCACCTATTAGTTGTATCATTTAACACTAATAATGTTCTCATGCTTTTTTCAAAACCAAAATAATAAAACAATAACAATGTTGAGCACTCTATGCTATGGAAAGTGAGTCTTGTAACATGAGACCCACATTTAGTCTCGTTTTAAATTAGTTGTGGTGTTTAATGTTGGTGATGCTTTCATAAATTTTTTAAAACAAAAATAATAAAACAATGGTGGCGCTCAGCACCACACTTATATAAAGTGAATGAATCCTATAATAAGAGACACAATCATAGACTCAATTTTTATTAGTTGTAGTGTTCAAGCAGTTCTTGAAACAAATAAAAATATCCAGACAACAGCAAAATCCAACACCAAACAATAATAGACATTAGCGGAACTATTTAGCTTGACGGCCACAGCCACATCAGACACAAACTAGTGGGGTCTCATAAAACTTAAGAGGCCCCACCAGTTTGTGTCTAACGAGACTATAGTCCCATTGGGCTAAACACAATTCTTTATTAAAAAAAAAAAAAAAGAGGTACCAAAGCTAGCATTCTATAATTTGTGATGTTAAACATCATTGGTGAGCAAAACATTTGTTGCCGTTATAGTGCATCAAGAAAAAGAAAATCTTATATTACTTGAAATTATTGGTGCAAGTGCAAGTAATACTTGGTACTCTTGTTTTTTTGGTAGAAAAGGCTAGTAATACTTGGTACTTACCCATCCAGCATTAGTACGGACGAGGCCATGATGCGAGGGTGTCCAATATTCATTGAAGAACTGAGGGATAGATATGCCAAGGAATAGGGAAAGCCCGGTGATGATGAGATTTCTCATTGAGTTCATGTTTGTAAATTGGAGAAATGATAATCCAACTGAAGCTGAAAGAAAAACAGGTAAACAATTGTTTTATGAAAGGAAAAGAGGAAGTAAAACATGTAACAGAGCTATTTTGTTCCAAGTTTCAAGACTTTTTTTGGGGTAGAAATTCAAGGTTAAAGGCTTACCAACAAGGCCAAAGAGAACACAGTATAATGCAGCAAATATAGGGAAGGGTATGGATGCAAAGACAGCTCCAAATTTACCTGCAAAAACCACATTAAATGTAATATAAGCAAAGAGCAAAGTTGTTGCGTCCTCTAAGTCTAAAAAGTTACTACCACCTAATGTAGAGAAGAATATCATGAAGGCAGCTGAAATTTGAACAACTCTGCGGCTTCCTACTCGGGTCAGTCCAAGAAGT
>CAMOHE010047787.1:26451-49457 GCA_946598075.1 Artocarpus hirsutus
ATTACTTGAAATTATTGGTGCAAGTGCAAGTAATACTTGGTACTCTTGTTTTTTTGGTAGAAAAGGCTAGTAATACTTGGTACTTACCCATCCAGCATTAGTACGGACGAGGCCATGATGCGAGGGTGTCCAATATTCATTGAAGAACTGAGGGATAGATATGCCAAGGAATAGGGAAAGCCCGGTGATGATGAGATTTCTCATTGAGTTCATGTTTGTAAATTGGAGAAATGATAATCCAACTGAAGCTGAAAGAAAAACAGGTAAACAATTGTTTTATGAAAGGAAAAGAGGAAGTAAAACATGTAACAGAGCTATTTTGTTCCAAGTTTCAAGACTTTTTTTGGGGTAGAAATTCAAGGTTAAAGGCTTACCAACAAGGCCAAAGAGAACACAGTATAATGCAGCAAATATAGGGAAGGGTATGGATGCAAAGACAGCTCCAAATTTACCTGCAAAAACCACATTAAATGTAATATAAGCAAAGAGCAAAGTTGTTGCGTCCTCTAAGTCTAAAAAGTTACTACCACCTAATGTAGAGAAGAATATCATGAAGGCAGCTGAAATTTGAACAACTCTGCGGCTTCCTACTCGGGTCAGTCCAAGAAGTCCCACATTTTCCCTGGAGAGTACATGACCAAGTTATTGAGTAGCAACAAAATTTCAATCTAAGGAAGAATAATGAAAGGATTATTTGCTTTGCAAAGCCACGGCTTGCTGTCTTACACGGATACAGTAGAGCCGGTTCCTGTTCCAAAAAGACCGTCGAGCAGGATTCCAATTCCCTGCAAAAATATTCAGAAGAGTTCACGTCTTCAGACTATTTGAAAAATAAAGTACAAACTGAATAACAGACTCCCCAAAGGGAAAAGATTCAATCAGAATTGCTATGGTTTTCATGGTAAAATGAAAAATCATCATCCCAAGTTTGCCAGGATGACTACTTGTTTCAAACAAGCTCACCTGCCAACCAATGCCCCGGCTCAACACATAAGCAGGAGGAGGAGTGGCGATTGCCAGCCTAGATGCCGCCTTGTATGCACCGGTCGACTGCACCAAAAGTTAATGGTGAAATCAGCTGAGGCATAATTGGAAAATTACAAACATGCATACAACAACGCACTCCTATTTGAGATCAAAACCTTATACGTGGGGTTATAGATCAAACTCATACATGTTGGAGAAATTGTAGGGCACAAAGCCAGGATATACCTCAACCATCGAGACAAGAACTGCTGACATCATTGCAAACGAATGACCTGCTGAAAATGTAGGCGCGCCCCACTGTAGAGGGTATGGGAACTTGAACCTGGAATAGCATTACACAAAGGATTTCATCGTAAGGATTAAGGAAGAACAAACAAAACAGAGCGGGTGTGTAAATATCTTCCTTGACATACCACGGGGCACTAGATATGAGATCTGCTCTGTCTGTCCTACAGCTGATTTGGGTTCTGTTGGGCTTGTCTCTGTAAGCCCCACTGGCAGTCAAGATAAGAGAATAGATCCATACAATCGAGACACAGATCAACACTGGAAATCGTTCGAAAATAGGGACATCTCTAAATGGTCTGACATGCTTCAGATACTGCATTTTAGCAAAGTCATTGTCGTCTGGGAAAAGACATTTGAAAACAAAAACAGATTGCATCAATCACTAGAACAAAATCACTTACTTGTGACAATCCAACGACCAACAACAGCGTTGGAATTCCAATTTCCACACAATTCCCCAACTGAAACAAATAGAGAGCATAAAAAAATTACATCATTATTAAAGAGGTTGGACAGGAATGGGCAAAATAGTACCCTATCTGTCTAAAATATATCAGGTTGGATGCTTTTTAGCCTTTAAGCATGAATTATGACAATGAAAAACCAAAGGTACATAGCTAAAGTTTCCTCAAGTTTTGAAATTTCCGCGTTGAAAAACAAATAAAAAAAAAGGATTCAAGATTTTACATTCACAAAATTAATGAAAGTGGTAAATATGCTGGTTCCTAAAGAAAAAACTTACCGCAGGAAATCCCCGTTGAAACAATCCCAATCCAACCAGTCCAACTACAGGTGCCATGCCAAGAGGACTGAAAAAGCTGGAAAAAGCAACAAGGAATGAGAAGAACTCCAAAGTGAACCACTTAATTCAATGAGATAGTTTAATGAACTTTTTAATTTCTTTTTTAGATAATAACATACCGTGAAAAAAGACCCCAAACTTGACTGTAACCCAGGATAATTTGTATACTTGAAGCTACAATTAGAGCTCCTTGAATCGCTCGCATTGTTTCTATAAATCTCTGCAACCAATGACATGGGAAGATCTCTTTCAATACCCTACCAAATAAGAGAGTTTCTTAAGTACATTTGCAGAGGAAGTAAACTCAGATCTTCGAGACTTAATTCATTGTGCATTGACTTAAAAACATTTGACATTATTTTGCAGATTTAAATTTAAAAGTCTGAATTTGTTCCTCAAAGAAGATACAATACACAAATCCAATTGTAGCAGTTCCAAAGCGCTTTGCACCATTTTTCTGTCCTCAAAGTATCTTCTACTATACTGTTCATTGAAGAGCCATCTAGCTAAGCCTCAACGTAGTTAAACATGGTGAAAATGTCTTCCTTTTTTTTTTTTTAATAACAAATAGTTAAAAAAAATAGCGACTAGGAAAAATGGCTTACTTCGTGAGGATCACTAAACCGTTGCAACGAAGAGTCTCCGACAATGTAAGCTATGGGAATGACATAGGCAAAAGAACCTCCAACAACTGCCGGCAACCTGGTTCCGAAAAGTGCTTGGAGAAGCGTGTTAATTCCAGCTACAAAGAGGAGGGTCTGTATAACTCGCACTTTGTCACCCTGTTCATGAACAATGTCGAAGGTGGTTTTGACATCGCTAGACCACGAATAAACTAAATCTTGAAAAAAAAAAAAAAAAAAAAAAGAGAGAAATCTTTTACTGGAAATCAAGCTTACATCACTTCCGCCCATTGCGGGCACCAGCATTGAAGGAATCATTACACTTGTGCCCAACATCATGATGTAATTTTGAAATGCTAATAGGATGGTTTCCGCTGCAAAACAAATGAAAATCTAGATCAAACTAAAGACTAATGGCTCTGGATTTTAGTAAGAAACAATCACTGTTCAATCCTACTAGATTACATCAAATCTTTCCTGGACTTCTCATAATAAACATAAAAGTGAATGAACTACCAAATATTTGACTCTAATTACAGAACAAAAGTCATTTTCTACATTTCGCATTAAAAAACGAAAAAAAAAGTTGTCATTACAAAACCATGATTACTAACATGTGCTTAAAATGATCACATTTCCAAGATTAGGCCCACTTGATCAAAAATCCTTATCCAACCAAATCATACCAATCATTTATGGTCAAAGCAGACCATGGCATCAGTTGTGTAAACCAGCCAAAAAAAAAAAAAGACAGCCCCACAGGAAAAAAAAAAAAAAGATTTCCTGGATCGTTGGAAGAGTTGTTTTGGAACAGCAATTGGAAGTGTGGCAGAATACGGACTCCTGGTAGTATCAACCATGCCTTTATTCTCTAGCCGAGAGAGGATAAACTTCAAAACCTTGAAAAGGGATGGGACCCAGAAGAAGAATTTACACTTTCATTCTTTTTGCTAGAGTCTTTTTTTTTTTTTTTTTGGCAAAATGCAAAGTTTTTGAAAAAAACAAAAGGAAAAAAAGGGCGTCCCATCAGTCTCAGCATAATGAAAGTTGAAGTTCAAGTTTATGCCTTTGCAATCATCTATCAAACTCAAACTAAAGGTGTAATCTTCCATTTTTCCAGTCACTCATTTTGCTTCAAGCCAAGCCATAAATTAGAACATTCTAGAAAACAAAAAATTTTCCTTTAAAGAAAATAAAGAACTATATAAGTTTTGTCTTACTGGGGTTTAAGTTTGTATGATACATTGCAATTTAACTTCATATTTTGGTGAAGCACAGTAACTCTAAGATTTTTTTTTCCAAAAATAATGAGCCCGTTTTTCTTCCTTCTATAGTGTCCTTTCTGTTACAGACAATATTTTAAAAAAATGTATAGAGAGAGAAACAAAAAAAAAAAAAAGGAAAAGTATCTGGAAAGAATAAACACTGTTTGGAATACCCAGAAGCCCATTTAAGAGAAAGACAGAGAAAGAAAAGAGAGAGAAGAGAGAGAAACATACGCCAAGGAGGGTTTGAGTCTATGCAGTACTCAAGGTCTTGAAGCTGTTCCATGGGAGGGTGGCTAATGTCTGCCATTGTTGTTCTGAACAAGTTTTTTCTGAGAGTGAGTGAGTGAGTGAGTTAGTGAGTGAAGCACTTCAAAAACCCAGAAGAAGAAGAAGAAGAAGAAGAACTCAGAACAAAAGTAAAGTACAGAAGTAAAGTGAACAATAAAGGCAGAGAGAGAATTTTTGTTTCCAAAAATAAAATAAAATAAAATGAAAAAATAAGAAGGAAAAGAAAGAAAGAACAATATGCAAAGCAAAACCTCCCTGTGACGCTACGCTCTCCTGCTGTCGTCGATTAGCCTGTTAACTGAATCGTAACAAAATTACCTTAATACCCTCGACACATTATCTAACTTACTGAATTGCCATTCCAGCTCCACATTTTTCGTATCTTGGTGGGTGTCCAATCCAGCTTCACATTTCCCCAACATGGTAATAGTGCAATTTTGGTTTGATTTTGCACGGAAAATCTTAGAAGTGGGGTCCAAAGGACAACCTCAGAAGTGGGGTCTAAAGGATAACCTCCCTGCTTATCTGAAAATACCATTATATCACACACCATCTCTGTATGACCATTGGGCAAAATGGTACCACAATTTTTGTTTTAGTACAGATGATGTTCTTACGGGCTTATGTTTTTCTTGTACTGCCACAGTGAAATATAGGACTGAAGTGATGGAGCACTGTACAGTGACAGAATCAATGGAAGATCCCTCGTTTATCACTAAGCAAAGATAAGATTCCTGACCTTGGGATAACTATGTTGTCAAATTTTTAGCATAAAGTAGATCGTTTGAAACAACGTTCCTCTCTATACAACGTTCCTCTCTATTAGTTATAATTACAAACAACCATGTTATAATAAAAATCATAGTATAAAATAATTATACGTTATAGTTTTTAAATATAACGTAGGTTTGAACCGTTTTTTTAAATGGTTAATTTTAAAAAAAACTAGATAATTAATTTTAAAAATTTTATATCAATTTCAAATTGTCATTATTTTATTAATAGGTGCTTAAAAAATAATGATACCTTTCAATAATAAGAAATTAAAAAAATAAAAAATAAAAAATTATATTTACTAATAAAAAGACAATAATTTAAAGTTAAGATTAAAAATGATGTCTCAGCACTAACCATACATAAATGGTGAATGGTTAAGGGAAGCTTTGGAGAGCCTAAGACGCAAACGTTTGATCCCTTTGAGTTGGATGGTTGGAATCGTCTTGGGTGTATTCTTATTCCATCAAGGTAATGCTTCTTTGTGTAAAAATAAATGACTTATCCTAATCCGTGTAAGAGAAATTTTCAAGGACACGAATACGGTATAAACAGGTTCCGTAAGATTAATTAGGCTGATCTCAAATACTCATAGCCTTTAAAAAGAAATTACAGGGCACTTCTATTTGTACCATTAGGTTTTAACTTCTTATAGACTATCAAAATTTTATAGGCTTAAACATTTTATTTTATTTTTTTAAAAAAAAATTTGAAACCTATTACCACATGTCAACTTAAAAAAGAGTAGGTTTTTGGTAACAATCAAGCTACATAGCATTTTGTCTATATATGTATATATATACATACAGCTTGATAATTAGTTTTGTAAAGAGAGTGGCCAATTATGATGAGCTGTCTGAGCTTTGCACTTCTCAGTAAGTGCTAACTATTGGCACAAAAGAGAGGGACTCTGACCAATTGACCCTGTTGGTGAGGCAGAGGAAGAGCTATGAGAGAAAAAAAAAAAGTGTTTTGACTATTGAATGCTGTGGGAGGTCCCTTGGTCACCACCTCACAAATTTCTTCATCCCAGGTGTGCATTTGAAGAAGCAATTGACGAGGGCATTTAATGAAATTGCTGTTGTTTTGCATTTGGTTTCACATTAAATGGTTTCTTCTTTCTAATTTTAAAATTGGGTCCCTCTTGTTTTCTTTTGTTGCTCTTCTTTTTTTTTTTTTTTTTAATTTCTGTTTTCTGCTTCTTTGTTTGGTGTGGAATAAAGGGTAGAAGGAATATCAACTATCAAAGTATTATTGTGATCTTGGGATTGAAAGGCAGTTTCTTAAGAGGGACATGATAGTAAAATTGGTGGAAAGGCAAGGTCCAAGGAGACAAAGGACAGTGACCATGTTTGGAAGGTGTCATGCACGTGCCATGCACAGAGGGAGCTTTTGACTATATGCATAGACTCCATATATTCTCTCCCACGACTGTGACATTCCTCCCACAAAATCCGATTCCCATCGAATGCAAATTTTTTTAAAATTTTGTATGTGTGTGTGTGTGTGTGTGTGTGTGTGTGTGTGTGTATAAAAGGAAAAAACACACACGTCCCATTTCTAACGACACAATAGCCCATATAACTCTCATTTTCAAACCTCACAAGATAAGAATCTTAGGCGCACTTTCTTCTCTCTTTCCGTTTGGGTTGTTTGGTTGGTAACTTTGGATTTGGTTTTTGCATGCATTTTCCAGCCTAAGAATCAGGAGGCTTCAAACCTTTTTCTTTTTCTTTTCTCAAAAAAATTGAAATGCACACTCTGGATATCAATTGGGCCTTTGCGAGATTCTTTCTTTTTGTTTTTCTTTTAATTTTTTTTTTTTGTGGAGAAAAAATTTCAAATAATAATAGTAAGTGAGACCAACTGTAACACCCTAAAATTAATTAGGTGTAAGTAGTGTGTTAAAAATGGTGAATTAGTTTACCATGATGTGATTTGAATTTAATTCAACTATCTTGTGGTATTTTTAAATTGATATCACTTTTAATTATTTTTTATTAGTTTTAATTGTTAATTTGGTTTTTAAAACTAAACAGTTTGTCAAATGTCTAAAATGTCTTCTTTCTTGAAAACTATGTGTTAAACATGATATTCTACCAAACTAACCTCCTTCCCCTTTATTTAAACCCTCCCTCTTTTTGTCTTTTATCCATTCACTCTCTCTCGTTCTCTCTTTCATTTCCAGCTCTCTCTCTCTTTCTTTCTCTCCCTTTACTCGCTGCTCTCTCCCTCCTCTCTCTCTCAAATTCAAATTTTGATTTCAAGCTTTGCTTTTCAATGAATTGGTAGCTAGGAAGCAAGATTTAACGTCCACAAACGTAAACCAAAGCTCGGACTCAAGGTTAGATTCATTTTTCTAAAACTTTAAATTTTTGTTTTGAAATTTCCACACATGTTCCAATCCTAGTTTTGTGAACTTAGGAAACCTTGAACCCAAGTTATAGAACCTCAAAACATCTAAAAACTAGGCTTGGATTGATAAGAAATAGATTTAAACCAAGTTTTTCTATTTTCCTCTATTTTTCCCTTTTTCAGATTTTATTGAAATTTTCCATGCAAATCTTGTTTAAATTGTTTTAAAGTGTTTAATTATGTTTTCCCATCATCTATGAACGTTTTCTATGCCTAGGAATTGAGAAAAACAGGTGAAAATGAGATTTGGGCTTGGAGAGGCCGAGACCCAAGTCTGGAACTTTTCAAACTTTTCCAATTTGGCAGGCCGATGGTTAAGCATCAACAGGCCAGACTCATACGTTCAGCAGACCAAACCTGAGATCAGTTCAGCAGGTTGGACCTGCACGTCCGACAGGTTGAACTGTAAAGTTCGGCAAGCCGATCTGGGAAGTCTGGCAAGCCGACTGGATTTTTGTAGGAATTGATTTTTTCACCGGTTTTCACTATTTAAAGCATAAATGGCACACTAAGACACCATAGAGTCGTGTAGTGAAGTAAAATAAGTCTAAGTTAGATATTAATGAACTTAGTCTCTGTTTAAGGTTATTCGTGGTTCCGTGGAGCTTGTGTAAGGTGGGTTAGAACTGCGATGTTGAGCATTAGTACAGGATATTAAGGTATGACTTTTATCCTTTTTTCTTCGGTAGCCAAGTTTTAAAATAGTTTTTAGCCTTAAAGGTTATTTCAAAATGATTTCACTCAATAACAAATGTTTTAAATATTTTCAAATGGGACCTTTGCCACAAAAAGGTTTATTGACAAAATGATTTCTTCCAATTTGAGTTTTAAGGAATGATTTAAAAATGAGTTTCTTAGCATTTTCATTACTTGTCTAAGAATGAAATATCATAATGAATTAAATAATAAACGTAATGAGAATATCTAGTAAAATAGAACATGATAATGATAAGACACCAAACATGTCGACTAACACCATTTGAAATGATAGATTAGAGCATGATGCTATATACAAAGATTGGGTCGTGGGGAGCGTGACCTTGAGGACAGGTTTCGAAACCCAGCTGGGCCACTTTGGTGGTGATTCATATGGCTTTGCTGGAAACATATAATGAGACTGATTATGTATAAATAAATGACTAAACGGTATGAGTAAATTTCTTTAGTGAGTCATTTGTTTATTTATTTATTTACCTTGTTTGATGGTTTTGTGTAAAAATGAAATTTATATGTTAAAATTTAATGTTTTCAAAAGCTTAGTCCTACTGAGCCTTCCATTCACATTTTTTTCTTTGTTTTAAAAACCTTTTTCCCTAGGTAGATTGCAACTGAGTACCGATTGGGAGACAATAAGGTAACATGTAAGTTGTAGGAATTCTGTTTAGGTTATCTCTTTATGTAAGTCAAGACATGCATTATTTAAATTTTGTCTCTCATATTGCACTGAGATTGTAATATTTTATTGTCGATACCATGTGCGTGCACTAACGTGGGTCCGGTGGTGTGCGGTTTATGTTTATTTGTCTTTATTATTTCATTTCCTGATTAACTGTTTCAAAATAACAATATTTGTTTTAAAAAGTTTTAAACCATCATGATTTTCAAAATAACCTGGCTTACTTAATTGGTGCTTTTAATAAAAAAAAATCTGTTTGAATTAACTTAATTAATCCACTACGTTATTATCCGTACTCAAGGGCTTGACACCAACACAACTTGAATAGATTTTGTAGCACACTATCTATTATTAGAAGTTACTTGTCCTAATATAGTAGTTTTTGTTTTTTTTTTTTTATATAATTTATTTATAGTTGAATACAAATCGTGCTATGTGGGTTGAAGATAACAGTTAGTTAGAACTGTTTTTACTGTAGTATGTGAGAGCTTTAAACTGTATAATTATTTTATTGCTATTGTAGCATGTGATAACTTTACATTATATATAACAAAACAAATGGTTCAGACTGTGGTCCGGACTAACCTACGAAACACTCCAAACAAAAAAAATACAGTTCAATCAATGAATTGCATCATCGTTGTTATTATTATTATTTTTGAAGAAAATGGATTGAAGACAATGAATTGCAATCATTGTTCCTCTTCACATTCATCATCTTTCGTCAAATATCAATGAGTAATAGTAATGCTAACTAGGGCCTTTGCCCTTTTAACTCACGTTTTAAGGTTTCTTTCAATAAAGGAAGAGAGATACCCTGAAGGTGGGCAAAAATCTACTTCAAGGGACTGGTTAATTTTCAATCGGTGCAGCCCTTCAAATTAACACCACTTGGGATTTTGCTCCTCTTTTTCCAACTCTTTTTGTTTAAGTATTTGCTGCTTGAATTTTCATCAACTAAAAAAAACCTTACAAACTTTTAATTTTAACAAATTATTTCTTGGAGCATTTAAGAATGCCCAAATACTCTCAAAATTTAGAAGGAAGCACCCTTGCAAAACTCCATTTTTGTCTAAATTTTAACTATTATCATTTTGGGATACTTTGTATAGCGTTCTAAATGGGAAATCTCTATAAATATGCTTGTATTTTTAGTTTTTTGAGAAAGTATACTACTTATTTTGAACCTAATCAAGCATATATCAAGACGTTTAGAATGTGTTACAAATTCATACGTGTAATAGTCATTGTTTAATTTTGACTAATTTAATCACGAAACTGCAATCAAAGAAAAAAATTAAAAAAATCTAATTTTTAATTAATAAGATAAAATTGTTATAAAAAAACCAAGGTGTATGACTTGAGATTTTATTTAATTTCTTTAGTTTCGTTTTATTCTTCTTCTGTTTTCTTTTCCTTTGAAGAATATTTTGTTCTTTTCAATAGGCTAAAGCAAAGATTGATTAGTAAATGGTGTAAATTTGATACACACTCGTATCTTCTTATGTTTTCGATGAGGTTAAAAAGATAGACACTTTCTTAAATAAATCTAAAATATAAAGTATTATGCATATATTCATGTAGTTAAACATATCTATCAAAATTAAAAGTTTAGGGCATAACTTCCTCGAAATTAGGGGGAAAAAAAAGGAAAAACACAAAATCACACTATTTCCACCCTACAAAGTTCACCCTGTAACATGGCACATATTTGAAATTTTATCTTTTTAAGTCTTACATGAAGCGAGCTTCTTTCAATAAAATCCAGCATTAACACTTAATAGTTACGGATAACTCTAAACAATATAATGCTCGATTATTTCTAAACATATTTGCATTCTGTTTAAAAATACAATAATTACAAGTGTTCGTTTTAAAAATGTCTTATTAGTCTCTCTTTATTTTCTTTTCTTTCTCTCTCTAATAGTGCTTGGTTAAGGTTTGCTAATTTGTTAGGTGCACCGTCTTCTCTACCTCTGAAATTAAAAGTTGGCGCTACCTTTAGGATAGCCACCAGGCCTTTGAATTGTAGATGGGGGGATAAGTGGATTGTGGTTGAAAAGGGAGGTAATCTCGAGCATCAGGAAGGTGTTGCACTGTGTGGGTTAGGTGTGTGGAGGCTGGCAAAGATCAAAGTTGACGCGGTCAAAATGAGAAAACTATGGCCTGTTGTGGCGGATCTAAAAACTGATGTATACAAGGAGGATCGTGGGTATTTGGTTTGGGTGGGGATTGAAGGCGTCGAGACAAGGGGTGATCTTTGGCATGATGGAACGACAAGAAAACCAGTGGAGCATCAAATTTAGCCGGGGATAAAGACTGTGGATCACCAAGAACAGGGTAGACATGGAAGCAGTAGACTCTCTGAAGTCAGGATGTTATCTCCAATTTTTTTTTAGTTTTATCTGGGTTTTGTTTTTGTTTTTATTTTTAGTGTGTAATGAAAAAAGGTGGTTTCTCCACCTCCGATCTCTGCTTATATTTTACATTTGTTAATTAGCAACATTGTGTGTGGTGATTAGCGGCTAGATCTAATTCTATGTTAGTTTGCATATGTCCTCGCTAGGATAGATTTGATTTTGGTCGATAGGTTTCATCCATCGACAATAGTAGTTTATTATAACGAGCCATTGATGAGCTCTATTTTGAGTGTCGAACGGGTTTGTTCTCTCTGAGCTTTAATGTTTTTTTTTGTCCCTGTCCTTTATATGTGTTTTATTGGGGATCTAGTCTCTGTCTGGGATCATTCGTGTCTATTATAGACAGTCATATGCAACTATGTCTATTATAGCCACTAGGCCTTTGAATTGTAGACGGGGGGATAAGTGGATTGTGGTTGAAAAGGGAGGTAATCTTGAGCATCAGGGAGGTGTTACACTACGTGGGTTAGGTGTGTGGAGGCTGGCAAAGATCAATGTCGACGCGGTCAGAATGAGAGAACTGTGGCTGGTTGTGGCAGATCTAAAAACTGATGTATCCAAGGAGGATCGTGGGTATTCGGTTTGGGTGGGGATTGAAGGCATCGAGGCAAGGGGTGATCTCTGGCATGATGGAACGACGGGGAAACCAGTTGAGCGTCAAATTTAGCCGGGGACAAAAACTGTGGATCACCAAGAGCAGGATAGACGATAGAAGCAGTGGACTCTCTTTTGTCGAGATGTTATCTCCATTTTTTTAGTTTATCTGGTTTTGTTTTTGTTTTTATTTTTAGTGTGTAACGAAAAAAGTGGTTTTTCCACCTCATCTCTGGTTATATTTTACATTTGTATTAACAACATTATGTGTAGTGATTGGCGGCTAAATCTAATTCTATGTTAGGTTATATATGCCCTCGTTAGGATAGATTTGATTTTGGTCAATAGATTTCATCGATCGACAATAGTAGTTTATTATAACGAGCCATTGATGAGCTCTATTTTGAGTGTCGAGCGGGTTTGTTCTCTTTGAGTTTTAATGCATTTTTTGTCCCCGTCCTTTATATGTGTTTTATTGGGGATCTAGTCTCTGTCTGGGATCATTCGTGTCTATTATAAACATTCATATGCAACTATGTTTTCATCATTTTTAGTTGATTGAAGTTTTATTTAAAAAAAAAAAAAAGATAACCCACTAGCAAGAAACCTACAAGCCTTCTCTTTCTCTCCCTCTCTCGAAAACGCATGAAGAGGAGCAAAACGACATGAACTAACAATTCAGAGATTTGGAAGAAAGAACAAAACAAAAAGTAATCTTTTGCTTCATAAAATGCGCCTGCGAAACACGCGGGGAAACTTGATAATAATAACAATAATAAAGTAACGAGGAATGGAAGATAAAAGTCCAACTTTTTTGATGTTTTGGAATTTGGAATAACTTTGGTTAGCTTCCAAATACCACCACACAATGCAATTTCAAACAACCGCTTTCAATGCATTGCGTGAACCAATAGGCTATAAAATAACAACTGGCTTTTGCTCTATAAGGTCACTTATCTGAATACTTAATTACCAAACTATCCCTCAATGGTTGATGGTGGCAATTGCGTATAAAGCTCCAATATCGTGGGCTTTTTCAAAATTACAACCTCGTAATCTTCTATGCCAAACGACAATACTTTTTTTTTTTTTTTCCATAATCTATTTTATCTACTGCAGTATGTACCGCAATTGTTCCATGCTTTGGGAATAAATAGCGTCTTAATAAATTAGAGCCTTAGAAAGAGGGGAAAAAACAAAAAACACTATGAAATTTTTATATCTAGTATCTACCAACCAATATCTAGGCCCCAAGCAAATACTCTTTTTTTTCCCCTTAAAAAACAAAGCAAAGAAAAGAAAAAGAAAAAGAAAAATGATACTCTATTCTTTTTTATTAAAGAACAAAGGAAAAAAAAGGGATAAATGCTCGTTTATATATTGCATGGAGATTGGAGTGGTGACAACTTGAGGGTGTTCGGTATTAGTTGGTTCTAATCAACTTTTTAGTTATGAGCAATATAAAACTCTGACATGTTACAATAGAAGCAAAAAAAAAAAAAAAATGCTACAGTGTAAAGCTTTCAAATGCTGCAATGTTTACTCTTCTAACTTATAATTTTAACCACAGTCTCAAACACTGTGTGTAGTAAAATAGGGATAGTAATTATTTGGTGTAGCAAACCAAAAAGTTTGGCGTTAGATCAGTCATTTGTGGCATAAATTATTGTCAATCATGAATGGGAATAAAGTGAGCTTGTGCGGCTGAGGAATACACAGATTGTTTTGGCTATTAAAATTTTATTTTCTTTTCCACTCTGAGTTGTCACTCTCCGTCCATTAATGGATCAACAGTGACATATCAGCCTTCTCGCCCAATAAGTCCAGGAACTAGTCTGGGTTTTTGCAAGATTCTTCGTTTTTTTACCCTCTAAAATGAGGATATAAGGACGAGTAGAATCCAACTTTAAAGTTCTGAATATTGAACTTGTGTCTTGTGGTGCTTTTTTAATTTCTATCGGGAGAAGAAAATAAAAGAAAAAGAAAAAGAATAATGGCATTATGCACCTGAGACTAACTAACAAATGGGTACGAGTGTAATAGAAAGGAAATGTGTTTCAGAAGAGAGAACAGATTTGGAGCTCAGGAAAATTGGAGAGAGTTTTTTATTTCTGGATTCTTCTCAACTGATTGTTAAGAGTAGTTACACAGTATTTACACTAGCGAGCTTCCTTACTCATACGATGTTTAAAAAGTGAGTTGAGATTGAAAGTATTATAACACGTAAAAACTTTATGAACATACTTGTACTTTATATGTAACACATAAATACTTTACACCATTTGAGTTGAAACTGATAAGTTACAGTCGAGTTAGCTAAACACCAAAGCTACTTCTACTCTAGCCGTCTGGCGCTAACTATAAGTTGTTACAGCTCTCTAACTGATTAGTTTCTAGACTATCTAAATTCTTTAGCTGAGCTGAGCTTGTATCTGCTTTAACACTAATCAAGTTTAAAATCATCTTAAGGATTCATGAATATATTTAAATCCAGCTTCTTCTTTTTTTTTTTTGATATTGTATCAAAAAAATACCCCACTAGTAAGATTGTTATAGCCTTTATATCAAGAAGTTGCCTTAGTAGGTGACTTTAATTTTACTATAGTCTTCAAACAACATCAATCTTAAAATGGCTGCTTGATTGCATGCTTGTGTCGCCTGGATGCAAAGAACGCAAAAACAACAAAAATATATAATTTTAGGACTACGTATTGATTGCCAAGTTGAGCACAGAAAAGAATGGGTGCGCATGCCTTTCAAGAAAGGCAGAAGAATCCGCATTTTTCACTCTCTTTCTTTATCAGGTCCAATGTACATAGTGCTACACACTGAAATTACAATGAGAAGACATCCATCAAGTCGACCAAAAGACGGAGCTAGGCCTGACCAACCAATGCCCCACAATTGCAATAGGACAGCCTGAAAGATGGGAAAAAACAAAATTACCAGAGGATCTTTCAGCGAAAAAGAAAAATGATATTATAGAAAGGAAAAGCACAACATGGGTTACGCCACAATTTATTTGTAAGATCCAGAAATGTAGACATCTCCATTGTTAAGCTGATTTACTGGGTGACAATTTAGCAAAAAAAAATTAAACAGAACTTAAAAAGTGAAGTCATCACAAGAAACAAACCGAACTTCGGTCCCTTCTTTTGTGAGTCACATAATCAGACGTAGAATTGAACAAGAAAACGACCCATTTGCAGAAAGTCAGGATCTTGTTTTGTCACTAGTCATTTAGTTATTGGCCAATGACCATCCATAGAATTATTAGTTAAAATTTGTGGATAAGGAAGAACATTAAATATACTACATGGGGCATGGCAACTTCATGATTTCTCTTTGAAACACTACAAACAAAGTATTTATTCGAAGAGAAGGGAAGAAGAGATAATTAACAGGAATAGAAACAGCACCTCAATGAATTGAATATTTGCAACTTTACTGGTTTTCTCAAGCTGAAATGCACGGGCTAAAAATACCTGACGTTGACCGAGGAAGGTTAGAAGCCAAAACATGCTAGTGCTTTGTGTCAAGGTATAAGTAAGATTTTGTTCTTAGGGTAGTAATAATTGCAGTTTTTATTTGCGCTAACATAGTTCAGAAAGTAACCTCAGCAATAAAAGCCAAAAAACCAAGTACAAGCATAAGTGTAATTGACTAAAAACCTGGGACAGCACAATCCTGCAAAATGCACACAACACCATGTCACTCATAACATACAAGAAAAGATAAAATAATACGAACACTAATAGAACAACAAATTCCTAAACTTGGCCATTATGGATCCTCAGCAATTGGCTCAATTAATAGAAAACAAAGATGATGACAAAAGTTTGGCGAAGTGACTTATTAGTGCTCTTTTAAATTCTAAAAGTTAATAGTTAATAGCTAGCTGCTCTAGACACACAATAGAACTCAAGATAATGACATAAATGAGCCTTCATTTATACGTCTCTGTTAGCCAGCTTCTTGTGTCTAACAAAAGTTTCCTACTAAAGCCAAGTTCGCACCTGTATATTTATTGGTAGAAGCTATTATGTGTTAGCATCGAAGGAAAACAACAAAAACACAAAAAGATTCTAGGGGCAATATTCAGTATACCTCAAAGGCAAACAAACAAATACCAGCAGCAGGACTGGACAATATGCCAAACGAAAAAACTGTAACCCTGAAAATCAAGCAGAAAATTTATTCCTCTAATGCAACATTTGCACAGGATAAGCATGAAAAAAAATAAACATAAAGTATTCCTGTCTTGCACAGTGTAATATATATATTTTTGCAAGATTCTTTCTTTTTGGTCATAAATAATCCCTAAAGGAACCAATATCCTGGCTTAACATTCAATATTATGCTTTTACATGACACAGACACACTCTGGTAATTTCCCTACGAAAACATACGTGTACAGGGTTTTCCAACGCAAAAAAGCTAGTACCATTGTATCTCACCCATCATATCAAGGTGAAGAAATTAAAAAAAAAAAGTATATTATAAATCAAGTGGAGAAGAAAATGAAGTTTGCAGAAAATTTACAAGAAGCACAAATTGGTTGATTGAATGCCGTTGGTACAGCCCTTATTTAACCCTTTTTCAGCAGGCAATATTTGATAAGAAGCAAACAGTGGTCTTACATTGGTTGATCAGCTGCCTTAGCTCCAGCTCTTATTAGGCAGTAGCTAATTCCACCTGCTATGGCTGAAAATATACCAACTAAGATTGAACATATGAGGTTACTTTCCCTGATATATTCATTGCTTCCTTCTCCATTATTAGCTAAGCCTCCTGCATGTTTCTGTAAATAATAAATACTCGCCAGCCTATTCCAGTTCGCTATAAACTGATCTTGTTCATTTTATGTTTAAATTATTTTTTGAAAATAAATGCATGATTCAACCGTCCTACCACCCAAAGCAGTGCGAATTCTGTTAACTCAATTCCACACCTTGTATAGCAAGCACTTGACGGAAAATGAAGAGTACACCAAAGAAACTGCAAGCTAGACCTGAAAGGTTAAAGACAGTTGAACAAACATCAATCTTTGCCTAAGAAAGTAATTAAAGTTCTGGTACTTCAGAATATCATGCTGAGGGAAATAGTAACCACCAAGAAATAGCTCCTTAAAAGACAAATGGAAGTCCCATTCAAAGTTAAAGAAGGAAGTCATAACAAAGTACTAAGGTGCTGTACTCTGTAGCATTGGAAGTCTACTCAGCATTAATTAACCTTCACTGTTATGACTATATTCCATAAGCCTCACATCTGATTGGCTCAACGAATTTAGCATATCATACATGAAGGTGGAAGATGGATAGTAGAACGACAAACATATTCCTCATTTGTTACATCAATTCTACAGCGTACTTTATGTGCATGACATATTAACTCGTCATTCAGATCTAATGTTCCTAATTAAAAGCAATAAAAAAGATAAACATAAAATAATACAAACCTCCAATATCTGAAATTTTCAATCTCTCATGTAAAATGATTCTTGCCATAACTGAAGCCATGAGCGGAGTTGTAAAGCTTAGAACTATAGCCTGAGACAAAGGTAATCTTTGAATGCTGAAACGAAAATTAGCCAGCCTTTTAATTATTGCTACTATGATCGAGCTAGTAAAGCTTTTTATATAACAGCAGAAAGTAAGAATACCAGCAGTTGAAAAAACTTACCAATAAATAAAACTCATCAAAGAGAGGTATCCCATAATGGCTCTTGAAATCAAAAGAGATCTAATATTTGTCAGCCCAAGTATCGGCTGTCCACTTCTTCTTAGCCATATATGTGATGAAATCAAAATTATTGCACATCTTGTATATGCAGTCTCAAACAAAGGAATTGACTGAACTGTCACAAGGAACAAAGAATTTGATAAGTTTCGAAGACAAGTATAAAAAAATGTATTATAAATAATAAATCAAGTTCTTCTGTTTCTTGATTTCTAGCATATAAATCCCAAATAACTACGGTTACAACCACGAAACCCTTTCAAAGTTTTCTTTTCCCGTTCGTCTGTATGCAATACATTTTCTTCTCTTGGTAACTAGAATGCCAAATTTATAGTAGTTATTAAATCTACATAAAAATGTTCCAACTATCCCGAGAAATCAAACTGCAAATTTCCATAATAGATCTCCGATGACCAGTTCACACAAAACAATTCCAAACAACTAAGTTAGATATGCAACAGAATACATGACTTAAGTTAAAATAAAAAGAGCATATATTATTTTTATCAACCAATCTACATATGTCATGAAAACTTACGCAACACTAACCAGAGAAAACATCAGAAATGACTCCCATGAGAAAGTAGATGATAGATGAAACTGTCATGCAGAGGAGACCCGAGTATCTAGATCCACTCCATACCCACAAAATTGTTGGGTTTGATGCCCTAAAAGCTGTGACATTGTATATATTGTTAATAAATAAATAAAGTGACATTTGTTATTATTTTGGTTGATATATGTGTTATGAATATATTTATAAACATCAAGAAAATTCCATGATTATTTATGTGACTATAAATTTAGCATATAAGTGTTATATGCTTAGGGATAAAATTTATAAATAATAATCTGAATAGTCCGTAATAATTAATTAAAGTTTAGGATTTTTAATTAAATATTACAAGTACGGTCCAATCTCATTTAGAATGAAATAGTCATTATCCGAACTATTAATGTAGAGACATTAGATTGGAGGTACTTTATATAATGGGATAATATAAGACTCGACCAGATAAATTATGAATCTCTAATAATCATCCGTTACAAATAGAGTATTCAAATTTGTCACTATGACGACCATATATTTGACAGTCTTAATCCTGAGTATTTATTAGACTCCTATTTATAACATCATGTTTTTTGACTTGCATGGTAAGATTTATGTAAGCGCAGATCATAACTTAACATCTTAGAAATATAATGTAATAAATGGTTGGGAATAATATTATACAGATATGGAATCCATTCCTTCCCTATGGAAGTTAGAAAAATAGTTCTCTTGAGTGATAATTCGAGGTTTGAACAGTAGAGTGCTCGTTTATAATAAGATTATGAATTAACTATTCATTAGAAGATTATTGGAATTCAAAGATAAAGATATAATAAGAGAGGTAAACGAAAATTGAACCTAACTCTTATTATGAACTATTTATGGAGGACTTACTTATATGTAATGATTATATCAATAGACTACTCGTTAATTTTCTTTGAGTAATTTTACTATAACCTCAAGAGTTCAGTTTCAGGTTTTTAGTGGAGTAACATTGAAACTAATAAATTTGGCACATTAATTAAAGAGTTTGATTAATTATCAAATTTATTGGAGCTTGGGTTATAGGTCCCCAATGTCACCTTTGTAATACTATATTAGATTTATGCATAGAATGAATTACATATTCAGTTTAAAATTATTGAATTTTAAATTAATTTTTTTACACTTGAATTATTAATGTGACACAGAAAAATGTTCTCTGTGACACATAATGTAATGTGATAAATGTTGTCATATTTAACTGAGCATTAGTTAATTAAAATATATTTTCAAATAAATGTGATTTATTTTTAGATTTAGATTTAGATATATATATATGGTTTTGAACCAAATCTTATTTATATAAAAGATTTTATAATATATTAATATACATATATATATATATATGTGACACGTTAAACGAATTCGTTGCCAAATTCGTTAACGTTTTATTTTTTAAACCTTTATATATATATAAGTAAAAAAAAAAATAGGAGGATTACGTTTCACTTTTACTTTATATATATATATATATATATATATATATATATAAAAGGAATCACGTGAAACGTGATTCAGTCAATAAAATAAAATAAAAAGAAGAAGAAGAAGAAGAAGAAAAAAAGTATGAGCAAACGTTACGTTTTACAAAACTTTTCCTTATTTATATATATATATATATATATGTATACGTGTGTGTGAGAGATACGAATAAGTGTGATTTAGGAAAGAAAAAAAAATAAAGGAAAATAAAAAAAGTTACAATCGTATGAAATGTATACCTTTTTTTTTTTTATATATGTAATATGGTAGTTATTTTAAATTAAAAGTAAATTAAAAAATAACTAATTACTTAAATATAAAAAGAGAGAGATAATAATTATCTCAAGAGTTTTTTCATTCACTTAACTTTTATAAAATACCTAGAAAGAAAAACTGAGAGTTCTTCTCTGAAAAAAAAGGTCTGCTATCTCATGTTTTGAGTACATAGTAGATTCAAAAAAATGTGAGAAAAATTCATTCTTGCAGTTTGACGTTCACTCATTTTTTTATTAGTGTGGAGGCCTGGATTGAAAGATCATGGTGTAAAAAAGAAAAACTATGATACTCTGATAGTTTTTAAAAAGTTAGTAAAATTCCTAAAGCTTTATATTATTAATTAAAATTATATATCTCTTCTCGATAAACAAAGTTTTTAAAAAAATTTTATTTGTCAATGATCTTAATTTAAAAAAATTTTATTTGTCAATGATCCTATCCTTTCTCTGCGTTTCATATTTTAATTCCAACAAGAACAAATTGCGTAATCGGAGATGTTTCCACTTCGGGCAATCTCGTTACTTGTTCCTGCATAAAAGCAATCAACATCAGTTTAACAAACCAAAACCAAAGCCATTCCAGGTTCCATTATTTCTTCTCTTTTAATAAAGCAAAATTGACCTCTTGAGAAAACTATGATACGTTTAAGCAAATTTCCCTTCCTCAATTTTCACAGCAACCAAACATGACGCAACCGCGATATATGAAAAAGAGGCACAAGTGAATATTAACAAGCGATTATTCTTACCCTAGGCTTTCTCCGGGGATAAGGCACCGTGAAAATGTTAATTTTGGACCTCTCAGACTGCGACAACAGAGGTCTTATCTCCTCGGAAACTTCGCCGTTGTCAATTTCCGAAGCCGATACCTCACAAACGCTCAGCTCGACCACATGGTCATCTCCGCCGTTCTCCGCCGACGCCATTGTTGAGCGACTGAAATCTTGCAGAAAACCCTACTTTCCGTTCGGAAGCTCGGAACTCATTTTCTCAAAGAGAAGCCATCAACGACGAAGTAATGAACAGAGTTCGCTGGAAAGTAACGCGGAAACGGTAATTTGGTGGGTCGTCCACGTGGCAACTACCAGAAAGTGCGGGACCCAGGTGCCACGTTTGAATATTTTTGGACGATGTAGATCTAAACCCGGATCGTTGTGTTGATGAGACTACGTGATGACAGCTTGACGAATGGACGGTCGTAATTCTCTCATTGAAAAGTGGGCCCAGGAACGGGGACCGTCGACTGCTAGAATCAGTTTTGGGGGCAAATTTTCAATGGTTGTGATGAGTGATTGGGCGCGTTTGACTGTGGCAACGGGGGGGAATGGGATTCGTTGTTTCAATTTGCTATTAATGTGTGTGGCCATCAATTACATTTGCAATTGCAAATACCTGAAAGTGATGGCACGTGAGCACGTGAGCATTTGTTGACATTTGTACCGCCCGCCAAAGTTAAGCAGATGATGATGCAAAAGATAATGACATTGTCGGTTTGTACAATCATGGACAAAAATTTCTTCAATTTCCATCTAAATTTTTATAAATTGAAGGTCCCTAAATTTTTTTTGGGTTTTTTTATATTTATCAAAATTTTTAAAAAAATTTTGAGAGATACTTTAATTTAATCTTAAAGGATATTTTAAGACTTTAGAAATTCTAAAATTTTGGAAGAAATTTTAAAAATATTGAAAATTTTTTATCCAAATACTAAAATTTAAGAAAAATTTTGATTGATAATATAATAATACAGTAAAAATATTGATTTATCAAGGGTTGTAAGGTATTATTTTTTACACAATCTTAGTTTATATTAAAATTTTAATATAAAACAAATATTCATAATTTTTGTAATTTTTTCAATATTTCCACCGATATTAATATTTTACTTGAAATTTTTGTAAATTTGGAGTACTGATATTTTTACCGATATAAATATTTTCATCATTGATCTGAACATAGCACCGCCTTCTTAGGCAAACAATTGAGAGAATTCACATTTCTCAATAGTGATCAACAAACTTATGTGTGGCATATTCATAACTATGTTCAACGTTATTCAAATAATATGTTATGGTATCAATACTGTTTGAATCAAGGTGGGATCTCGACCACATTCGAGCCTCATAGAACTTCCTTTTGGTATCAAGCAATGTAATATGCATGATGAAACTTGTTTATTTATGTATCTTTTTTAAAGTTCATGATATCAGAAAGAATTAAAATCATGTTCTAATGTAAATTTCAGTAATTTTCATAAATTTTTTCAATGTTTCCGTCAATATAGATATTTTCTCTGATATTTTTATAGAATTGAAGTATCGATATTTCCACCGATACCGATATTTTCTTCCACGTGTACAATTGGGGTAGATTTATTAGATGTTTAGTATGTTAGTTAGAATTATTAATTAGAATCAACATGGTAACATATAAGAGCTTTACACCGTAGCATATTTTTTTCTTTTTTTACACTGTAAAATCGACTATGCCAAACAGGCTATTAGCTTTCAAACTTGAATTCCCCGACAACTACCGTTGCGTAATGCATGATTCTCAATCCTTTTGAAAACTCCTGGCTCAAAGAATTGTTGATTCTTTATCTTTTTAACGTCTGCTCAATTAGTTTGAATCAAAATTGAAATTTTTGTAGAAAATAAACACCTACATATGAAAGTTTGAATTTTTTTTTGAAACTACAACACAAACGGAAAAAAAAAAAAGTTATTCGGACGATTCTATTCTATTGCGGTCTGGTCATTTGTTCTGCTTGACCCTGCTTCTCGTGTCTCTGGTATTTTTCTCTTCATCTAACTCTTTGCTTCACAAGGGACATTTATCGACTCAAAACAATTGCCATTTGACTAACTTTATTATGTACCTTACATCTTTAAAAAGTCGTCGTTTTTTGTTAACCGAGTCTTTTCATCCCGAGTTAGCGATTCATCTTCTAAGGTTTCTTATTCTTCTCGACGATAATGAAAAAAAACATGGTTTTTTGCAAGGGGGTTTGACGATTGAACTGACATGTCTACATCCGTACAGATCATACATGTAGTTCAA
>CAMOHE010047788.1:0-34002 GCA_946598075.1 Artocarpus hirsutus
TTTCAACTAAAGGAATAATATCTATAAGAAAACTAGACACAAGGCCATGGGGTGCATAAAGTCCAATGATATCACACATTACCTCATCGTGAAGATTTTCTCGTTGATCTGTCGGTAGATTACATGTGTTTTCCATTTTTGTGAATTTATTGAAATAATTGAAACCACCAAGGTTAATAGAGAATGAGATACACGTGGTATTTAAGTGTTTTTTTTTTTTTTCTTTGTCAATAATTACTGTAATAAGGTAAGGTCTACTTATGAGCTATAAAGATTTATGGGCTGTTTGGCAATTGTAGTTCCTACCACAATCTCAATTATAAATAATAAAAAGTTCTCACATGCTACAGTAACAATAAAAAAATTTGTTACAGTAAAAAGTTCTCGCATGCTACAGTAAAAGTGGTTCCCACCACTCTTCCAAACACCTACTTACAGGTGATTTGTCTGTGGTTAATTTTGCATTTTTTTTAAAAAAGAGAGAGTTACAATATATACTATTTAAAAAAACTTAAAAGAAGTAAAATGGCATGTTTTCAAATATATATAGTAAATTATGGTTATGGTATAAATAATTTATTTGCCTAATGTTTTAGGGTGTAAATAAGTATTTACTCATATTTATAGTGTAGAAGTTATTTCTTTTAAATACTTTAAACATATTATTAAAAAATTCAAAACAATGCTGTGTGCTCTAAATGAAATTTGTTCCTTGTGCGCAAAGGGTTTGTTAGCCGAAGTAACAACTATAAATGTCGAACTTAGTTTTCTCATATTGACCATATATAAACATTATTATACATGAGATGAAACAATAAGAGTTTGAAAATGTGAGTGTTTAAAGAGAATGGGGGTTTTGAATTTCTAAAAATAAAAGAATGTTTGAGACGTATATAAAACAATTTCCTTAATGTTTTATTTGTATTTATTTATTCAAGTTTGTTAAAGATTCTTGTGGCAAACTATCCCAAAGTCATATAACAAATACTTGAACACGAAATTTAGCAACAATATTATGCTCCTGAACAGTATATGAAACATGTAAGATTTTGGAGATTTAAAAAATAATAGACATGGATACCATTTCATGAATGGATAAAACCGGTTCAATCTATATAACCTTTAATTAAAGCTACATCTTCATTTGTAAAGGTATCTTTTCGTTTATAAAGGTATTTATTCATGTATCAGCACAAGCAGTACAACAGAAATGTCCATTGCTAATAGATATTTAGGTTTATAGAAAAGTATACAACCAATGAATACATAGGTTCAGACCAACTCAAAAAAACATTATTTCATTACGCATCAACTCAGGAGAGCGCTACGGCGTGCTAGCTTTTTGGCACCACGGCTTTAGGTGCACGCGTGAAAACAAACCCAAAAGGCAATGGCCTCAATTTTGCGGCTCTCCTTGCTGATATAAAACACATTAAAAATGTGTTTTTTTCACTTATTATAATGTGATATTTTAATCTCAAATGATTGAAAGAGACATATTACAATCTCTCGAACAAGCTAACAAGCTAACACTAACCTAGCATGAAAGAGTTTATTAACCGAATTAATTAGAAGGATAAATACTGAACCTTTTGTCTTCTATATTGACTAAAACAATATTGTATAGAACACGTGATGAAACATTAAGCTGACACACAGCAAAGGATGTAAATTACAATTGTTAATTCTAGTGTAGTCACATACGTACCATGACATATAGGGGAAGAGTTACAAACGGAGAAAGAGAGCGATCAATTTTCTTTTCTCTTTCTATTATATCCCTTAAAATTTTATAAAAATTATATTTTGACCCTCAATATGTTTACCACATATAGTATATGTTTCATCCTCTATTAATTTTTCTGGTTTCACCCCTAATGACAAATAACCTGCTACATGTAATGCATAAAATTGTGGTAATTAACAATCTAAATGGTATATTCCTTAGGGGGAAAAAAACCAAATGGTATTATTTTCGATTGATGCATTTTGGTAAATTTTTGCCCGCTTTCCATCCCCATTTGCCTTGATTGCAAAACTTCCACGTATTGATTTCCTCAAGATAATGTAGTGGTCTATAAGGACGTGTTGATTTAAGCTTGCAAATCTAAACTAGAATTGACATTTTCAAGATGATCGCATTCTTTTACTTTTTAGAATAAAGGATAGTACATTTCCGGAGCATTTCGTTCTCATATTTAATTATATATGTGTGTGTATTAAAAGAAACATGAGTACTTACGTATGTTGAAGTTATTTTTTAGTCTGCTTTTTAACGGCTTCGTTGTTGTGATCTGAACTACTTGTATTGCGTTAACAACTTCCATCACTGACATTAATTTTTTAATATCTTTTTTTTTTTTTTTGGGTTTCTGACAAGCGCTTATGATATCACATATCAACAACTTCTATGTATTTTTTTTTCTTTTTATCAACCGACTTTAATTAGTGGCTAATAAATGCATCTAAACTTTTTAAGTCTAGTCCCAATAATGGGCTGTCCTATAACTTGAATGATTCGATTATCAAATTAATGTATCTGAAAATAACATTATAACTTCCCATAAAAAAAATAACATTATAACTTATTCATTGATTTGACGATCCAAACTAGCTAATTTATTTATCGAGTGAACTTAAGTTAAAAATTAAATTTAGTTTCCCAAGTAGGATTTTCTAAAGCTCAGAATACGACATCATATAATCTGTCATTATCAACATGAAAAATGAGAAGAAAGGGAGATATTAAATAATACCATCGCATGTTTCTTCATTCGACTCCTTAAAAAAAAAAAAGACCCATACGCCCTATTATTTTTGTCCCTTTATGTTTTTCTAATAATAAAGTCACATAACAATTAATGTAATGTCAATAACGATGTCAATTAAAAATATTTTAATTAACGTGACATGGTATTAACGAGATGACACTAAAAGGGACAAAAAAAAAAACGTATGAGTCCAATCTTAAGAAGTATTTGTTAGGATTTTTGAGTTTTAAGATAAATCTAATGAAAAGCATGAACTAATGTTCCCACACCACAAATGCCAAAACTGTTAAGAAGTGTAGAGTCAAATTCAATGCCTTTCAGAATATCACCCAGCGCAAAGTTGCGACTGTGCGTGGAGCGTTACAAAAATCATAGTGCAAACATAATCTTGCGTGACCGCGTGTGTCAGCAAGCATGGACTCGTGTTTTTGTGTTTTTTTGTAGTTTTTTACCTATTTTTTGTAAACCTCTATATAAATAGGTTGTGTTTTTTCCTAAGTAGAGTGTACTCAGAATTTAAAGTGAAAGAGAAGTTAGAGAAAAATTCTTAAGAAAGTATGCAATTTTTCTCTTATAAATTTTTCATAATCATGGTGAATTATCCTATAGTAGCTGAAAGTGAATATAACTCTCACGTTAAGGGTGAACCAATATAAATTTTATGTGTTTTTATTTATTTTTCGTTCGCATTTTTTTTGTTCTCAATAGAATTAGGCTTCTAATTCGCAACAAAGGCTTGTGTGACTAATTGGGATTTATAAAATCAAAACATATCATTAAAACAATATAATAGAAATATATTCTCCTTTCAATTTTTGTTACTTAGACCGACGTAGTCAAAGTGAGTTATCTACGTATATTTCTCTAATTTAGTTGTAGTGTGGTTGTGGTAAACGTTGCACCCACACCATCTCTATTTGTTGCATTTATTTGTTAGTTTGTCGTGTTTATTATTTTTATTATTTTCTTGTTAATTTTTCCTTAAGCTAACTCTGAGTGTAGTATAAAGCCCAGAAAAAAAAAAAGAAAAAGAAAAAGAAAAAGAAAAAAGCTCTGGCTGTGCCTCCGTGAAGAGAAGAAGAGAAGAGAGAGAGTGTATGTGTGTGTTTGGCTAGAGGAAATTAAGAAGAGAAGAAATGTACATAAAGTTTTAACACACAAAAAAAAAACTCTAATTAACCAACACAAACATATGAATTTTTAACAATGAACAACAATTAAAAATTCGGGACATAAGACATTTTTCTCTCAATAATTTCTTATATTTAATCTTAAAAATAAAAAACCTAACAAATAGTTCTACAAAGATCAGGGATTCAAGCTAAATCTTAATTAATAAGATTTATTTATTTTTTGGAAAAAACTAATTACTTGTATGATTAATTCTAATATTTTGAGACTTTTATGGATAATTAGTTTTCCTGAAAATAAAGGGGCTTTAGGGGACTGCCCTATTGGCTCTACCCTTGACCCGGCCCCTACTCAAACGTTCATCGCTGACTTATTTATTATTCTTTTTCCTTAAATAACTTTTTTTTTTTTTTTTTAAAAAGGAACTTATGATGTCACATATCAATGACTTCTATGCGTTTTTTTATCAACAAATTTTAATTAGTGACTAATAAATGCGTCTAAACTCTTGAAGTTTTAGTCCCAATAATGGACTATCTACTATAAAATTGATTTTTATTGGTTTTGCATGAAACGTGCAAGTATATTCATGTATTACTCATTCTAATGTTGAGCTTCTTTTTTTTCTAAAATTAAAAACTAATATCTTATTTGTAAGAGCTATAGTTTCATTCCTTTCCCTTGAACAAGGGGCTTGTTTTTCTTTTTTCCTCCTACCAAAAAAAAAACATTTTTTTAAGGGGAAAAAAAAAAGAAACAATTGAGTGAACTTGTTAGCAAATACCCAAGAAAAAAAAAAAACCTTCTTTAATGAAACAAAATCGATAGTTCGTAAAAAAATTATTAAAAAACTACTTATTAGAACATAGAAAGAAAAAAGAACTTGTCAAAAATATATATACATATTTTTTATACATGTTGATGATTAAAGGGATCTTGTCACTTGTCGCAACTCTGTTCTTCGACCCGCAACAGCCGGTGAAATAACCCCTTTTCAATATATATATATATATAATTGCCGTCTCTTAGAGGGAATTCAATTCAATCTCCTACCCACAGTTCTTCTTCACAATCCCCTTTTCATACCTTCATCCATATTTTTTAAATTCATATAAAAACTCAATCATCTTTTTTTTTTTTAAATTATTGACAACGAACCTTGATCATCATCATCATATTATTTTATTAAATTCAAGTAAACCTTCTGAGTGTTAAATTTTAGTTGCAGTAGGTGGTGGCTGATGATGGTATATTTGGGAGCATTTCTTTTAAAATAAAGAAGGCAAAAAAACATGGTGGGCTTCAACAATAACAGATGGATACAAATTTTAGGTACAATTTCCTTTGTCCTGTCGCATTTATCTTTTATGCAGAAACATTGACATTCAAACACTTCTCTCATGTTTCTCATTCTCCCTTTCTCTTTCTCTTCATTCTTTTTAGTTTATTTTATTTTATTTATTTATTTTTATTTTTTAATCCCTGTGGGCAATTTGATTTTTCAGAAAAAAAAAAACCTTTTTCATTTTAATGGGTATTCTTTGTATTAATAAGACATTGAATTTCTTGTTCTTCTTTCTTCTTCTTATAGCTTTTATCAAATACCATGTCGGATATTTTGTTGCAGGAGTAGTTGTGATGATGATTATTCCCAGCACATTTGCATGTTGAAAAACAAGAAAGGAATTTATACTAATTGGAGAGATAGATCAGATTTTTCTTCAAAATGACAGTTGAGGAATTCAAAACTGATGAGGAGAAGAAGAATAAGAAGAAGAGGAATAATGTGTTGGTCGGAATTCGTATAAACAGTCAGAGCCGAGAAGTTCTCAGCTGGGCTCTCGTCAAAGTTGCTGAGCCTGGAGATTCTGTAATTGCAATCCACGTTTGCCCAAGTTCTGGTAATCAATTTTCTCAATATTATATATATTTTTTTTTCATTTGAGAGTAAATTTAGTATATTATTATTATTATTATTTTTGGTTAAGTGCAGATCATGCTTTGAAAGTGAAGCCCACGTTGGATGATTATTTAGACGTGTACCAAGGCCTATGTAGCGTAAAGAAGGTCTCTTCTTTGTTTTTGTTTTTTTTTTTTTTTTTTTCCTTTCAATTTTAACTTTTTTTTTTCGATTTTGACTGTAATTTTTTTTTTTCCATTGTTTTAGGTGGAACTCATTGGGCAGATCATGACAGGAAGTTCTGTCAGAAGAGTTTTAGTGAGAGAAGCAAAGAATTATGCTGCTGTGGCTTTGGTTTTGGGCATTAGTAAGCAAACCACTCTTGGGTAGGGACAAAAAGATTGAAGCCCAAAATTTGTTTTCTTTTTTCTTTTTTATTCTGTGTAATTTTTTTTTTTTTCTACAGGTGTAGAATTTCAACTGCAAAATACTGTGCGAAGAGACTCTCTTCAACCGCTGACGTTGTGGCTGTCCACAATGGAAAAATCGTTTTCAGAAGGTGCAGTACGAGCAGCCAACTACCAGGTTTGTTGTTTGTTTCCCGGGAAAAGTAGAAAAACCAACCACTCAATAGTGTACTCTCATTTCTAAGAAAAAAAAATATACATTGACAAATTCTGGTCTCAAAATTTGATAAAGGCCTCAACGGGAGTCCAAGACCAAGTCTTGCACAATCCGAATTGGGCGACAACTCCGAGGTCTCCACTTGCGAAACTAATCGGAGCTCGCAAGACAGTCCAGGACATGGTAGTGAGGACTCAAGGAGTGGCAGTTTCATTTCAAGATCAGATTCTCTTTTTTCAACAGATTTTTGCTCTATGGACCAAAGGCTTGGTTGGCCTCTACTTAAAAGAGCAAAATTAGTGGCTCCAAAAGGAAGGAATGTGTCTGTGGTTCAATGGGTAATGAGCTTACCGGACCGTTCTCCGCTTCAGCCGCTTCATTGTTCAACTATTATAGAAAATTCCAACATGGAAACAGAGATTAGTGACACCACAAAGATCAGATTATCTGCTTTCAGTGAGGCACCGGAAGGGTTGCAGCATCTCTTGCAAACAAGCTCAATTGGCTGCAAATATTGGTTCGATCTTGATGTTCTCAAGAGTTCAACTTGTCAATTCTCTTCAGGTTTGTAATATAGATTCTATGTTTTTATGACCATTTTTAGACTTCAAACTTGTGTGAGTTTTGCCTGACCATATATATGGTTTTTTTTTTTTCATTAAACAGAAAATCTGATTGGAAAAGGCGGATGTAATTGTGTGTACAAGGGTACTCTTCCAAATAGGAAATTAGTGGCTGTAAAGAGTCTTAATTCGTCAAAAGAAGGATGGAAAGAGTTTGCCCTCGAATTCGACATAGTCTCTTCGTTGAAGCACAAGCATATTGCTCGTCTGCTTGGTGTCTGCGTCGAAGATAGTGCTCTAATCTCTGTATATGACTTCTTTCCTAAGGGAAGCCTAGAGGAAAACCTAAATGGTAATTACCCCATTTTTAACCAATTACATATTCATATGTCAGCTCTAAACATTGATTATAACAATTTCTAATTGATCGAAGAAGTGATAATGTTTAGCATTTTTTTGTAATATGAAATCCGATGCTCAATTTTAGGCAACAAGGGCAAGGCTATATTGGCATGGGAAATGAGATATAAGATTGCTGTTGGGGTTGCTGAGGCCCTCCATTACCTACACAAAGAATGTCCTCAACCTGTGATTCACAGAGACATCAAGTCTTCAAACATCCTTCTCTCAGATGGGTTTGAACCAAAGGTGCTAGCTTCACTTACTACCACAACATATTCAAAGTAATGATATACTTTTATTCAGATTCTTCTTGACTGACTAGCTAGAGTTCCTTTTTTTTCTTATGTGGGCAGTTGTGTGATTTTGGTCTAGCTATGTGGGGGCCAAAGACTTCATCTTTTCTAATTGAAGGCGACGTGGTTGGAACATTTGGTTATCTAGCTCCTGAGTATTTTATGTATGGAAAAGTCAGTGACAAGATTGATGTCTACTCTTTTGGTGTTGTCCTTCTTGAACTGTTATCAGGAAGAAGGCCTATTGACACTGATAGTGCTAGCTCCAATGGACAAGAGAGCTTGGTCATGTGGGTAAGTTTAAGACTAAACCAACCTCCATAAAGCTAAATTAAACTTTAGAGCTTTTTGCGGCAGGGGTACGCACCAAGAGGCGATGGTTCATGTTTCTGAATACTACATGACAATGAAAAAATATTCAAAACTGACAGAATCTAATAAAGATCTGATAGTTTAAGACAAATCCCTATAAGTAGTATGAAATGGTAACATTTTGCGGCATTGAGTGCAGGCAAAGCCAATTATAGAAAGCGGGGATGTAAAGGGCATGTTGGACCCAAATTTGGATGGGAAAGTTGATGAGCTTCAGATGAAAAGAATGGCTCTTGCAGCTAATCTATGCATCACGCAGTCAGCTCGGCTTCGTCCCGGTATTAGCGAGGTAACAAAATTTGCAAAATTATAGCGTTAAGGACAGTCGCGATATACTCTTAATTGTCATATGCTCTATACCGATCCATAGTGAAAAATAGACAGTCGCGTTTGCTTGTGACCTTCTTTTAGTTTCTTAGTAAAATTCTCATAAAGATGTCATATTCTTTAGTTTGAAAATATGTTAGAGGGATGATTTATAGATCATGTTTTTATCCCTTTCTTTTCTTCAGATACTGAAGCTATTAAAAGGGGACGAAGATGTAAAAAAGTGGACAAACTCCAAAGGTGATCATCAACAGGATTTAGAGAACCAGGATGATAACGATGATGAGGTTTACCCAAAAACAAGTGCAGGGTTGCATTTGGGTGTTGCTTTGCTTGACGTTGTGGATGATGACACGACGTCGTTTAGTAGCAGTACGGAGAGGAGCCACAGCATGTCATTGGAGGAGTATTTCAAAGGAAGGTGGAGTAGATCGCCAAGTTTTGATTAGTTTTGTTTTTTATTTTTATTTTTTATTGCTTTGCTGATTAGTTGGTTTGTAAATCAGCAAATAAAAATCCTATGTACAAGTAGAACAATAGAATGAAGCAGCTAAAGTTCCTGGTAAAAAAAAAAAAAAATCCGTTTAAAATTTGATGTCTTTCATTAGGTAGTATATGTTTTCAAACCGTTAAAAGTTAGACATAATTATTTTTTCTATAAATTTAATAACTAAAAGATAAATACCTACTAGTTCTTAAGGGGAACTTGCTAAAAAAATTGTCTTGGGCTACTTGGCTTGTGCTAGTTCCTCTGGTGATTAACTTCTTGGCATTTACTTAAAAATATATATATATATATATATATATATATATATATGCTCAATGCCTTGATTTACATATTTTAATAAAATTTGTCAAAGCCACTGTCAGCATCTTATCTCCAACTCATTTTTTCTTTTGGGAAAAAAAATAGCATCATATAATGGACGAATAAATTGAAAATAACCTATTTGAAATCGGTGCTGCCCCAAACCAAACCATCTCAATCAATTGTTAAACATTCTTCTTTCATCTCTAATATGATTAGGCGTGGTCCTTACCGTTTGTACTTTGTAGTGAGCTTTCTTCCTTGAAACTTCAATGGCTTAAAAACTATATTTACCACACAAACGTGCCTTTTGTAGGGTATTTAGGCGAAATGTTTCAACTGCAAAGTTTAAATTGCATATTATAACATATAAAAGCTTTATATTGTAATATGTTTTCACTTTGTATTATAACATATACGAGAGCTTTATATTATTTGTGATTAAAATCACAAAATTTAAACCATTCTTTCAATCATTCTTCAATAGAATGGAATTATTATGCGTAATTCTTAATTCCATGTTTTTCATATTCAAGCTAAATCTAATTATACGAAGGTAGGGGATAAAATTTTACTATTGTTAGCACAAAAAAATAAAAAAAAATGAAAATGTAATTCATAAACTACGCTGGTTTAATTTTTTTAATCATTAACACGTCAGTAAACCATAAATAATTATAGATTTTAGAATGCACTATTATAACTATTGATAATTATTAAAATAATTTGACATGTAAGCAAACAAAATAAAATAATTAAAATCATGACACGTTTTTTATTAGTACTTCATAAGGGACAGACCATCTTAATGAGGAAAATTGACTCTTTTCACCATGCAGGGATACATTAAAATAGCGAATATGTCCCACATTCCTCCACCAGTTCTTCTTTGGTTACGTGTGTGGCTCAAAATCACTCTTTTGGTCTTTCACTCTGTTTCTTTTGTCTTGCGTTTCTTTTCTTTTCTTTTCTTTTCTTTTCTTTTTTTTCAACGTTAATGAAAACTCACTAGTCAAAACAAATGAATGAATAAATAAACAATTAATAACATAAAAATAAATAAAAGAACCACCTACTACTTGGAAGCTCGTCGAAGTCGTTAAACGAACCGTATGTTTGACTAAAGATAGTTTATACCACAAATTTAATTATAAATAATATAAAATTTTTATATGTTACAATAAAAAAAATTATTATAGGAAAAAAAAAAGTTGTTATAGTATAAAGTTCTCACGTGCTACAGTAAAAACAATTCTAACCAATGATTCTCACCACCATGCCAAACACTTTAGAAATAACATATAAGTTGTTTAACAAGTGTGGTTAGAACTATTTTTATGGTTTAAAATATTATAACATGTGAGAGCTTTACACTGTTATAACTTTTTGTTTTTTACTATAAAATGTAATAACTTTACACTATTTGGTAACTATTATTACGGTTATATCTATGGTTGCCAAACATCTTGCTAGGGTGTGTTTTGTTCCGTAAATTCTATAGATTTTTTGGATTCAGAATTTTAGATTGGGCTTAGATACGCGTTTGGTTACATCAATATTTAAACCTTAATTCGAATCTTATTTGAGTTTTGAGCCTAAAATTTGAGTTTTGCTCCCCTTTAAGAGTCCATTTGGTAAATGAACTTGAATTGTGTTTATCTAGATTATTTTAATTTGAATTATATGATTTGAATTGTTATTCGAATTAATATTTAGATGTGCATTTAAACTGTTAATTTAAATAGAAAATAAAATTAGAATTTGTGTTTCAATAGATAGAAGAAAAAGTTTTTAATTTATTAACAAATCTATCAAAATCTTAATGTTCATAATATTAAAAAATATGCAATATGGATGTTGATTTATTTCTCTTTTCATTAGGAATACAATGAAAGAACAATCTTATCAATCGGATATTAAATAAAGAAATTTTTTTTTCACAAATATAAGATAAATAATATGAGATTTTACTATAGTAAACTGATCCAAGTCCAACGAGTTTAAAGGAGGAGTAAAACTCTGAAACTTAGATTCAAATGATTTATTTGATTTGAATTTTGAAAAAACAAACATTTATTCAAAGAATTCTTTGGACTCAGAGTCTAAAAAGTTAATATATCAAACAAAGTGCCTTTTTCAAGATTTGAATGCAAAAGCTACAGTCTAATCTCTTTTTTTTTTTTTTTTTTTCAGATTTTCTCTCCTATATTTGAGAAAAAATATCATAATTTTTTCATTTGATATCCGATTAAAATGATTCTTCTTTCATTGCGTTCATAATGAAGTGGAGAATAAATCAAGATCCATTTTGTACCATTTTGTATATATTTTAATGTCACGATTATTAAGGTTTTGTTAGATTTATTTAGTAAATCTAAAACTTTTTTCATTATCTATCCAAACACAAAATTGTAATTTTATTTTCTATTTAAATTAACATGTTAACTCACATCCAAACATCAATTCAAATAGCATTTTAAATCACACAACTCAAATCAAAATATCTAAATCAATACAATTTAAATTTGTTTATCAAGCGGGTTATTAAGTTGAAATATATAAGAAATTTTTGTAAATCTCACAAAATAAAAATTGTCTCAAAATGTCCTTGGTGACATTTGTAGTCTCTAAATTCTATCCCTTGAATTAGTTTCTCTTATTTGTCCGTTAATTAACCTTCAAGTGACTCTTGAAGTTCGAGTCATGCAATAGCGTGATGGTACTTCGTCCATTGTGGTTTTGGCTTTTCGCGATTATATGTTTCCCGGCCTCTTCGGTGATATAGATCGAACTGTTTTTAATAGTTCTTACCATAATGCTAGGTCTCACATTTATTTTGTAATAAATGGTTGTTTCTAATAACGAGTGATGTTTCCGCCTTTTAGTTTTTGTGCTTATAGGTTTTGTTTTTGCTTCAACTCTATAATAACATTGGTAGTTTCTCCATCTTCTAGGTTTGCTTATAGTTGGCCAGATTTATGGCAATGTCTTGGTTCTGCTAGACTTGAATTTATGCGAAGTTGCCAGTTGCCAGTGGCCTCAGTGTTACAGGTTACTGTCTCTCAATTGTCGGAAAACTCTATTAATTGTAGAGGTTTTATCAAAGCGAGCTTCATGAGTACTTAATTATTAATGTGCCGAGGAATTTTTTCATTGTCGGGTCTCGATGTACATCATTCTTTTTGAGCCTCATTGGATTTTACTGATGTATCTGGTATTAGTTTAAGGGTTTTGTCTTGTGTAGCATGAGATCAATGGTGTTGATGTTTGTTTTTTTTGTTTCGCTAAATACAATTTCTCCTTTAAAAAAAATGATGAAAATTTAACTATTCAAAATAATACTCTAGTGCCAAGGTATTTTCTCCTATTCCACTATACAAAAGCAAAGTTTTATGGGTTATTGGACCCGTTGGTAGAAAAATAATAAATCAATGTATGATAGGTTAAAGATATAATAATAATAAAAAAAAACAATGATAGTCAATAATGTTATTGAAAAAAGAAAGAGATTACCGATCGATTTATTGAAGTATTGTTGATTTTTAATAAAAAATGTTCAGGGATTTTATTAGTGTTAACATAATGACCAATAAAACATAAATCCCATTTATAAATTTGATGCTCTCTCATTTTTTATTAATGTGCGTGTTAATACCAGTTGTATCTTTAGAGCATTTATAATGTAATGTTAAATTGATGCGTTAATGACAAATTCGACATTTGAGTACAAAAATTACTCGCCAATACAATTCTATTTTTTATGCAAAATTTGTCACATACTAAACTGTATACAAATTTACAAATAAATATAGCATATAGTAAATTTGACATTTGATTCTTATTAGTTGAGACATTGACTTTTATAAATCATTACAATCTCATCATTTTTAAATTATTTTAATATCAAAATTTATTTTTACAAGTTTTAAAGTTTAATAATTTTGACAAATGGTAAATATAGCATTAGAACTAATATTATGCATTAAAACACAAAATAAAATAGCACATAAAATATGTTATTTTTATATTTTTTAGTGGCAAATATAGTATTAATATTGATACTCTAATTGATGGTGGGCGTAACCCTATCTAAAAAAAAAGGTAGCTTTAACATCGTTTTATTTTTCAGTAAGTAAATAAAGGGTTTTTTTTTTTAAATTATTTTGTACCTTGTATTTTAAAAAAACATTATATTAATACCCTGTTATTTAAAAAATATTAAAATTGTATCCTGTAGTTTTTAAAAACATCATTTTGGTACTCTTCGTTTATATTTTTTGACATAAAATTTAATTCACTCTTTACCCTTTTAATAATGAATCTTAGTTTAATTTTGTAAAATACAACACAAAATCAAGACAAAAGATCAAACAAAACTCATAAAAAAGCATATATGTGGACTTATTTGTTCTTTTAGTCTTATTTGTATTTCATTTTGTTTATAGCCAACAAAATATTTAGAATTCATTAATAAAATAGTAAGTTGAAAATTTCACATCACAAAACACGAACTTCGGATACCAAAATGATATTTTTTAAAACTATAAGATATTATTTTGATATTTTTCTAAACAATAAGGTACCAATATGATGTTTATCTAAAATACATGGTATCAAAATGAAAATATCGCTGAGGATTAATTACAAAAATTCCACCTAAATTGTAATTTTTGTAATACTTTACGCTTAGAATTTCAAAATGTAACATTTGTTTCCTCTGAAATATGACATGTTAACAAAAATGACCTTTTTGTTAGAATTTTAACAAAAAACTGACAAACAAATTTAAAACTAGGGATATTTTAGTAATTCTTCTTATAAAAATAATTGCAAAAATTAAAACTATGAAAAAATAGTTTTTATTGATTATTAAAAACAAAGAAAAAACAATTAATCTATTATACTATTTGAATCCTTCTTTTTTTGGATATATCAAAATTTTCTTCAAAATTTTATGAGATATTTATCTTTCCATACCCTTTATTTTATATTAATTTAAAAACTATAGATTCGGTTTTCGATCTCATTGTATACTTTTAGATTAGATTTAATATTCAAATCTATACCTTACATCAATCAATAGTTGATTTTGACATTTAAAATGACCAAATTATTCTTAAATAAAATAAAAAAAACTTGCAAAAAATAAGAAGAAAACAAAAACTAAAACACACAAAGCACCTATTTTTGAAGGCAAATACCTTAGTATGAAGTTTTTTTTAAGTTTTTGAAGTTATCTTATTTTTTAAGTTGAGGGTATTTTGATAATTTCATGGGTCAAATTGAAGAATGATTAGGCAAAAATATAAATTTGTGTATTAAATCTAATCTGAATGTATAAATTTAATGAAATAAAAAATCAAAAGTATATTGTTTAAATATACCTTAAATACAAGGTATAAAAAAGTAAATGACCCTTAATTTATTTTTTTCACACCAAAAAAGTATTTTAAAATTTTAAAAGCTATATTTATATGTGAAGTGAAAAAGAATATAATATAAATATATTAAATATAACACAAATTATTCAAAGAAAAGAAAGTCTGATATTATTAATAAAACATCCTTCATATTTTTTAAGTTTTCATTGATATTTACACTTTTTAAAATTTTAAAAATACATTTTGTGTAAAATTTCAAAATACTTCATTGTGTGTAAAAAACATTAATAAAATTTAAAAAAAAAATTCTGATATATAAAAAAAAGATTTAAATAGTATTATGTTTTTATTTGATTTTGTTAATCACCAATTAAAACTATTTTTACTGCGGTTTTATTTTTTAATTATTTTATAAAAAAGATTACTAAAATACCTTTAATTTTATAATTATTTCAATTTGCAGTTAAGGTTTTAACAAAAGGATATTTTTATTAATAATTTATACTTTAAAAAATATATGTTATATTTTAAAATTTATAGGACAAAATATTACAAGAGTTATTATTCAAAACAAATTTTTGTAATTAGTCATATCGTGCAGATAAATTTGTATTCAAGAATAAAAAAACGATCAAATTTGTCCCCTATGACACGGCGCCCGTACAATTCGCCCTCAACTTTCGATATTGCATCGAAGCCCTTCAAATAGGTATAAATTGAAGATGTTTTCATTTACACTTCTCACAAATTCGTAAACCATTTTTGTTTTTTGTGTTTTGAAAATGACAAAACGCGTTTCGAAAAGGCAACGAAAGAGGGCCACAAATACTGTAGTCTGATCTCTGATTTTCCTAGAAAGAGCAGAAAACCTCTTCACTCGTGCCTCGTGGAATCTCTGAGCCAGTCGTCCGTTTAGAGCAAACCTGATAATCGCCATGTTCGCCATTAAAAACTAGGGTTTCCTCACTCTTTCAACCACACTTCTCTTCTCTCTGGTTCCAATGTCAATTCCTCCTTTCTTCTCCGATTTCTTCTTCGTCTTTTTAAGTTAATCACCGAATTTTAATTTCATCTAATCAAATCGGTTCTCTTTCCCCACGGATTTGAGCCTTCCGTGCAGTTTTTTTGGTTCTTGGTTTCTTCTTGGTAAGTGTTTTCCCCCTCCTTCTCTGCTTGAAATTTTTTGTTCTTTTCGTTTGAATTAGTTGTGTAATAGATTTTGGGGCTGTGTGAAATCGTCGTGAGTGATTTCTGTTTTGCTTATATTGGTTTTTTAGGGTTTTGGTTGATTTCCTAGGGTCTAGTTTTATTGGGTTTTTCAATTATCCATCTGGGTATTGTTAATTTCTGTTCACAACGAGAGTAGACATCAGAAATTTGGGAAAGATTAAAACTTCTAAATTCTAAGAGCCTTTTTTGTTGGGTTGGAATTCGTGTCTTTGTCTATATTTGCTCTGTGATTTTGCTATCATAATAATGGACGACGGTGAGGTCGATTTTTCGAACCATGACGTGTTTTCGAGTCCAAAAATGGGCGGTGAGCTTCCGAGCAGTTGCTCAATGGATGGCTTCTTTGAGGAGCTTTTTAAAGACACTCATGCTTGCACTCACACCCACACTTGTAACCCACCTGGCCCTGACAACTCCCACACCCACACTTGTTATCACGTCCATACCAAAATAGTGCCTCCCTCGGCCGAAGGCAAGGCTGTGTTGGATGACACTGCGGAGTCTACAGAGAAGAAATCGAAGAAACGCCCGTTGGGCAACCGCGAAGCAGTGCGCAAGTATCGCGAGAAGAAGAAGGCACGAGCGGCATCGCTAGAGGATGAAGTTGTGAGGTTGAGGGCCAGTAATCAGCAGCTGTTTAGAAGATTGCAGGGTAAGGCTGCTCTGGAGGCCGAGGTTGCAAGGCTCAAGTGTTTGCTTGTGGACATCCGTGGAAGAATTGAAGGAGAAATTGGAACTTTTCCATATCAGAAACCTGTTAATCCGAACCTTACGAACACGAGCATGCCTGGTGCCTACGTGATGAATCCGTGTAACATGCAATGTGATGATCAAGTATATTGCCTGCATCCAGGGGTAGATGGAAAATGTGATGGTGCTGTGTTGACCGGCCAAAGTTTTAGTGGTTGTGAGTTTGAGAGTCTTCGATGTTTGGCGAATCAGAACTCAGGATCCAAGGAGCTTCCTGGTTGTGAACTTGGAAATGCAGCATCTCATGTCAATTCTTCTGGCTTAAGTAGGAGGAAAGGTGAAACCTAGAATGGCCCTTTCTTTATAGTATTCTTTGTGTAAGTTTGTTCCTGAGTTTGAAATTTTGTTTGATTTGTTATTCACTTTGCTGGGATGTTATTCACATTTTTTGTCTGGTATCTTATAGCCAATCCTCTTAGTTTGGCAATTTTTTAAATTTTATTTAATGCATGGGCTGTTTCTTTCTGCAAAAATATAATAATAATAAAAAAATAAATAAACAAATAAATAATAAAATAAAAAATCTTGACTTAAAACCAGTAAGTTTTACATGCTCATCGGTCTAGCAATGCATTGGTGGTTGATGAGGCTTCTATATATTATTGTGCAATGTCTTTGATTGTTACTGTCAGTTTTTTTTTCCAAAAGGCTTGTGACTTTTGTGGTGCTAATATTATATCATTGTTCATTTTTTTTACTCCCTTTCATAACCAGATATATGCCAATTTGCAATTGGAGTTGCTGAGTTGTGTTTTTGTCTCTAGGATTTTTGTTTCATAATTTGTATCTTTAGGTAGAACTAGTTTATATGCAACCACGAACCATGTTTCCTTTTGACTATCATTTACATTATTGAAGCATGCCATGATGCGTGACCATGCATAGACTAGGGATCAGCTTATTGGATTACTCCAACATACTTTGTTAGAAATGTTTCAATCCTCTTATTTTCATTTCTTGAACGGAATTGATTTTAGGGAATGTACACACTCATTAAAAAGGAATTTTTGGCCAAAAACTATTGCATTCTATGGTTGGGTAGCGTTTAGTTTTATTTGGGCAAAGGAAGTCAGAGTCTCAAGGCATAAGCCTGCTTTCTTGTGTGTGCTGATTTTTTCCCCCCTTGCTGATCATTTTTCTCTGTTGATGCTGAACTTTACCTAAACTCACTGTTAGAAGCTTTCAAGATTTTTTAAAAGATTATTTTCTTTCTTACGGCTTTTGTTGTGATTCTGACCATTTTATGGTTTATGTTACCAGGAGGGGCTCGCCCAGCGACAGCAAGTTGAAAGCCTTATAAGGCAGCACATTGTTAAGCATCCAGATAGATATTCTATATTAAATTGTTGTCAAACTGCAGCATCAGCTTTTCCTCAGGTCCGTTGTGTTTTTTGTTTAATACTCTCTCTCTCTCTCTCTCTCTCTCTCTCTCTCTCTCTTTTAAATTCAAGTTTTCAACCAAGATATAGGGTACTTTGAACGGGTATGATTTCTGATAGCAGCTCAATTTTCCCTGGTGGTTCGGTCACTTTAGGATCTCAACTCTGCATGTTTTGTGTAGCTTTAAACCCTTAATTAGTAAAATGTGTCGTCAGTGGAACTTGTGGCGGGGACCTACTTTTTGGGTTTTTTTTTATTGTTTTATTTTTTATAATGAAGCTCAAATCATTTTGAGTCTAAGCCCTATTATTTTCCACTTATGGTTTTATGTACTTTGCTGATTTTCGTTTCAATTTGATCAGTATGACTATGCAATTCGTTGCCATATTTTGCTTTTCTGTCTTTAGTTATACCTTTCTTTAGGTATAATTTCCACTTTCTCAGCATTTAAACTCTTTGATTGCTGTAATCACAGAACATAGGAAGATGGGATGTCTTTGATGTTTCAATTCTATGAGCTGTGAACAAGGTGAGTCACGTTCTCACTTCATGAGATCCAAATTTCTGATTTGGTGAATTAACAAGGATTACTAATAGTCTAAGAGAGTTTGCTTCTGCTTTTACCAAGTGCAAGTAAGAATGCCAGATTTCTTTGTGAAGGGAACACTCTCTTCTAAGTTGCAGAATTTGCCCCACGATTCATGTCATCATCAATTAGGACTGACGCGTGGGTGAATTGCACATGTTTGTCTTTTGGCTGGTGGGTCTGGCCATTGGGATCTCTTGCCACTGTTAGGTAGGTGAATAAAGAAGAGGGCAGAAAGAAGAATCTTTTATAGGCTTCTTGGCTTTAAATTGTGGTGGATAACTTGTTTTGCTCATCTGGATTGCATTCCGAACGGCGCACTTTACATAACATAATAATATTAAATTTTTGGAGTTCTAATGCAATGGCCAGTTTGTGTCTAATAGTTTATTGAAAGATTCCTTTTGCCAAAAAAAAAAAAGAAGTAGATAAGAAAGGTTATGCCACCACTGTTTTCTTTTTGGCTCTTTTTTGCGGCCAATAAATCCGATAAGTTATTCCACCACATCCATTTTACTCTCCAACAACTTAAAAGTTTTTGAAAGAAAGTTGGTATTGAAAAAGCAAATTCCCTTTTAGTCTCTTCTTTTCATCTCTTTAAGCAAAAAGGTGTTAGCATCAGACTACGCGAATCTATTATGCTATTCCTGAAAAAGAAAATATGAGATGGCGCATTGTTCTTGACACTAACAATTTTGTCCTCAACTAACTTCATGGTCTGTGCGTGGCCTCGGAGATGAGACGTGCGTGGGGAGAAAAGTATGTTGTTGAGTTGTATAGTATGGATGGTGCTCTGTGGATCGTGTAATGAATCCCTGACTACATAGCAAGTTCGTATACTCCAAGCGTTTTGTCAAATAGTGTGAACAGGCGGGTGGCTGGGGCAGTTTGGTGGGCTGGTGGAGCGGTTTGAGATATTCCAGTCTGTGACCACCCATTTTTAGTGGTAAGCGGCGGTTTGAGGTGGGTGGGTTGGGGGAGGGTTAGGGCCTGTTATACTTTTGTTGGAAAATGCTTAAAAATATGTGTGTGTGCGTGTGTGTGTGTGAGTAATTTCATGTGTCTTTTTATTATGATTTATCAATATTAGTATCAATTTACTATTTTTAAGCTAAAATAAGGCCATCAACATAAAGCAATCATCATAATGACTCATATTGTATAATTCATGCTTCATAATATATAATAGGAATTTGCAAGACATCTTGAAACCGTGGATTTGTCAGGACATATTGAGGTTTGGGAAAAACCCAAACCGAAACCATATGTTATGTATGGTGGGGCCGGGGGTTTGAAATCGTATAATGTGGTATGGGAAAAATCCAAATTAAAACCACCTGTTGTGAATGGCGAGGTTGGTAGTGTGAAATTGCGGTTTAGGTGTTTCATTGACATCGCACGAAAGGGCATGGGCGGGGTGGCTTGCAAGTTTTTTGTGCACCCCTTAGACGGCCTCGAGAAGGACAACGTAGCACATTTACTTTTTAATAAACTTAGTGGAGTATTTGACATTTCAGTTTCTAACTTATCAGCTCTAGTTGTAAATAGTTTTAAGCTCTTAGCAATTACAACAAAAAGTAAAATGTTATTACAATACAAATCTTTCACATGTTACAGTCCTTAAACTTAAAACTTCAATTACAACTGAAGTATCAAACGGCCTATTAATGTGGTATTTTCAAAGAACACCGGTTGTCCGTAGAAATTTCTCTTGTCAACGGCTTAGCATGATAAGAAAGTTGGATCCTTTCCTTGATCGTGTCATATTGCAGGAGATCTCAACGGTTCTCCATGCTCCGATCCGACCAAAGCAACAATGTCGCAATTTTTTGACCAGTCATTGGAGAGTGGAAATGAGTTGGTGGATCAATAAAAAGACAGATATCATCCACTCAATACCAAGGTCAACAATCTTGACTTGCGAAGATCTGATCGCAAAAAGTTGAAATGTGAGACCCGGGCCCTTTGAACTTTCAAAGTGAACATAAACTCTTTCAATGGTAACTACTTGATTAACAAAAGTACCAGACGTTGGCAAAAACCGGTTTTCTCAAACAAAATAATACATAAAGACGACCTAAGATGCTAACAAATCTATCTCAATTCTGTAAAATCATTCACAGCGCAAGGATTCGTGCAACCCCACCAAAATCCCAGAGTCCTTTATCCAGGTGAAAGAAGAAAACAAAAAGGCTGTCAGAGAGATCACTGCTCATAGGAAGATTACCAAGGAGAGTATTTGGATCAGATATTTTTATTAGTCATCGCGGCCACCATACTCATCACCGTATATACTGTCAGAAAGTTGCCAGACTTGAAGAGTGTTGTCCTCAGCTACACTCGTAATCACCCACGGCTCGTATTTGTTCCAAGAGAAATCTGATATCTTAGCTTTGTGACCCCCATGAGAGAAGAGAAGCTCTGGAGGGCCATCGTCACTGTCTCCTTCCAACTGCTCATCCCCAATCCTGAAGGTATCATTACAAGTGTTCTATTGTTATTACTCTTCTTTAATAACTATAGAGGAAGAAATAGAAACGTCAATCAGCTGATCTACAATGTATTTGTTTCAGCCTTTTCACCCTGTTACCAAAAGAACGAAGGCTAGGAGCAAATTCTAACGCCAAATACCTGTTAAGGTCCCAAATCATCAGCCTTCTGTCATCAGCAGACGAAGCCAATACAGTTTCGTGATTAGGATCCCATTCAACCTGAAATACCTCCTCTCTGCAAAGAAACAAAATTTAGAATAAGGGAGTTTCATTCATTCAATATCGTTGTTACAATTAATTTTATAATGAAACTAGAAAAAGAGAATTTTGTAACGTAAAGCCTAGTAAGTCTACGTAAACCAGCAACAATTCGGTAGAGAAAGGAATCGCATGATTCAAGAGACAACTATATAGACTTATGACATAATTGCTGCATAATCTAAAGATTAAACAGATGGGTAAAAAATCGTACGTGTGACTACTCAAAACATGCAATGGCACTGTCAGCTTCCGCATATCAAACAAACCAAGAGTCGTGTCTGAAGATGCCGTAGCCAAAATCCACTCATTGTATGGATTGAAAGAGAGATAGTTCACCTGAGATTAACCAGAAAATATAAGAACAAAGTTATAGAATGCAGAGAGTAGAAATACTCAGTCAAAAACATCTATCATTATTCTGGGAAAAAGAACACAACAACAAGAAGAAACAAACAAATAACACGTTACGATATAGCAAGAAAGAAAAGGCCATACAAAGCAACGATCTCTGACTGAATAGTGTCATTAATAAATCCCCTCATGAGACCATGAGCCAGAAATCCATTTTATTCTACAAATCCTTGCTACTCTAATGAACATAAATTCATTTTACTCTACAAACTCCTAATCCTAGATACTCTTAACGTAGCGGAAACAAATGCTAAAATTTTATAGCAGAAAGGAAAGTATCAATAAAACTGAATACTCTTATACCAAATAGTATTTTATTAAATTTACACATTAAGTTTTCATTCATAGCATTAAAAAACAAACATATTCAAGAATCCATCTTGTCAATCGGCCTACTATGAAAAGTACCAAGAAGCAACTATTACGCATGTCAAACAAGTTTTTTAACTTTTTAACACTGCATAACCTCTTTCTCGTGAACTTTGACAGAGTGTTGGCTCTGGTTTGTCCGCAAGTCCCATATGATCAATCTACAATCATCTCCAACAGATCCAAATAAATTCTCATCCTTCCAATGCCACGACACGTCTCCCACGACACTTTCGTGACCCTGAAAGCAAAATCAACAAGCAATCATTAACAAAACTACATAGAAAATACACCATTCCTTGAATAAACAATGTTCAAGTCCCAAAATTACCTCATAAACATGCATTGGATCAAGCACGTTGTCTACAGCCACAGCAGACACATCCCACAAACATATTTTACAATCATGTGAGCCGCTCAAAATATAGCCCTCCTTATTGGAATTCCAAGACAATCCATACCCTTCCTTGTCGTGACCCCTTAACCTCAAATCAGGATTGCAATCACCCCCTTTGGGCTTCCCCTCCTGTTTTGCACAATCAAACACGTACACCTCGCAACCACTCGTCTTCGCGCCGACAATCGACGAGTTCTGCGGCATATAACGTGCCTTGTTCACTTCGCCGTCAACGCGTATCTTCTGAGTGATCTCCACCTGCAGACCACCAAAACAACAAAATCAGAGATTTATTCCACATCAACATTTTAACAAACAGATAATAGGCAAACGTCAATTCTCACTCAATTTGCGCTTCCGACAGCAAAATTTACAATCTCTACACAAATCGACGAGATTATTCTTGAAAAATAATCAAGTAAAGGTAAAATTGTGTACGAAATTCTGTACCTTGGGGAAAATAGTGTTAGGGTCACTGGAGTCGAAGGCGGTTTCCGTTGCGGAGGGGAGGAACGCGTCGGCGACCATGAGAAAGTTGGAGAAGCCCTCGGAGGTGTGGGTCCCAAGGACGAGCTTGTGGACGGAAAGAGAAGGGTTTGGGTGGGGAATGGGGGACGAAGGGGACCAATGGACGGTGAGAGAAGGCCATTCGAGAGAGTGAGAGATGATGAGGTCGTACAAGAACGGAGAGTTCTTCTTCCACACGGCGTACTCCTCCTCCACCTGATCCAGACCAGCATCTTGCTCTTCCGCCATGGATGCACCTTCTTTCTTCTTTCTTCTTTCTTCTTCTTTGTTTTCGAGCTTTTTCCCGCCAAAATCGAAGCGCCAAAAGTCTGAAGGGTAACCTACAGACAGGCTACGATATCTTCATATAGGCACAACAATAGGGATTGCTGGGCTGCAATCCAAACTTGGGCTAAAGGAGGCCCAAATCTATATCTATGCATATATATATATATATATAAAGCCAAACTTAAGAAAAAATTGCATGAATAAATTATTGTTATAAAATTAAAATTCAATTTAATATTTAAAATATTTTAAAAATATCTTTAATGATATAGTAATTATTTTAATATTATCATATTTTGTATTATATAATTACATAACAATTATTTTAATAATATCTTTTTGAGACATATATAAAATATTTGCAAACTGAAATCATATTTTAATTTAATAAACATAATTAAGTCATTTATCTTATTAACCCTTTTTTTAAAAACACAAATGTCAACTTTTTTTTTTTGCCTTTTCTTATCATTTTTTTACCTTTCTATATTTTCTTGCTTTTTTTTTTTTTTTTTTGTCTTTTGTGCTTTTTAACTAAGGGCTCCTCTGTAATTAAGTTATTGTAAATTTAAAATATGTTTTTAGTATACCTTTTTTTTCTCATTTTGTTCATATCTACTAAACAACTTTTTTTTTTCCTTTCACCATTTTATTTTAGCCAATATGATGTTAGTGTTAAATGTGTATAAACAACTACATAAGACCTCTATCAATTTGACCTAGAGAAATTAAAGTTGTCCCACTAACACTCCAAGTGGTACAAATTTGGCCCTTAAAGTTTTAATTCATGATATCAACAATCCTTTCTTCTCTCAAATGTTAAATTTCTGGCTATTTGTGCACGTTGGGCGAATATCCAGGTAATAAGCTTTTGAAGACAATATTGTTTGTATTTGACATTAAACTGACATGATCAACCTAGGCCTGGAGCTCAATGAGGTCTTTTTAAATTTTGAGTTTTTCTTCTTGTAGTGAAAGATAAGTTTTTTTGTAATTTAAATTGTTACCAATATATCATGGTTGTCCCATTTGCATGAATCATCAAAATTTTATCAGTTTGAAAGACGGATTATTGACGTCACAAATTGATACTTCGGGGGCTAATTTTGCATAATTTAAAATGTCAGAGTTTAAAGTAGGATGACTCTAATTTTTTGGTGGCAAAAAATAAAAATAACCTAATATATTAATATTTTATTTAAAATGATTTATAAATTTTTAATCTTCCATTCTTCTTTATTTCTATTTGTTTATCATAATTTCTTTTTTACTATTTAAGTTGCCTCGTACTAATACCTGCAGTAACTCTTTAATGAAAGGTGTAAAAATATACGCCCTTACGACGCGCGCGCGCGCACAAAATATGATTTTTAGTCTCCATTCTTTTTTTTATGTATCTATCGACTATAATGCTTTATTGTTTAAGTTGTCATGTTTCTAGTGCCTTGGTTGGTAGGTCAAATCTTATCCCTTAATTTCTATGAAGCATGTGTGAAGTGAATCAGACCAAGGCCATCAAGAAAATCCGAATTGATGCTATCAAATGATTTGATGAGAAAAAATGACTCTCCTAGTAGCAGACGACTGATTAATAGATGAGTTTTCAATTTCCAATTTAGCCAACGTCGGCTTTGCAAGTTGAATCAACTAGAACTATAATAATAAACATTAATTTCATGTTTAGCAGGGTGGTTAGAACCATTGATTAGAATTGTTTTTACTGTAATATATGAGAGTTGTTTATTATAACAACTTTTTTATTGTTAATGTAACATGTAAGAGCTTTACACTGTTCGTAATCGAGATTATGGTTAGGACCGAGCTTCCCAAACAGAATATAAATAGTAGACGAGAGCTCATCTAAGGCGCTAAAGCTATTCTATTGATTGAACGGAATCCGTAGTTAGAGAGACGGCCCAATCTATATCGACCGTTATCAAATGAGTTGTATAATGAGTTTATAGGAAGAGTTTAATATTTTAAGTTAACTACTTCTAAAATCTATCAAATAAAACAAGATCATTGTGAAGATTTTATTCACCCTAACATCTAAGAAAAATCTATATTCAAAAATCCACACCTCTTATTTTCAGGAAGTGAATTAGCATAAAACACTAGACTACAGATTCCTGGTGATTAGAATCCATTGAGGCTACAATCGTCGTTGACTCCATTTACAATTCACATCTACAGCCATCGGTCATCAATTTTACTAGATGACCATTAGTCATTTGTTGATGACCTCCTGAGTACATGCATTGTGATCCTTTACTAGATACTGTCATCAATTTCTAAAAGGTTGATGGTTATTAATAATGTGTTTGGTTTTCTTAGTTCAAACCAAAGTTTTTGGTTTCACACGCTACAGTATCATGAAAAAATATATGCCATAGTATTTTAAACAAATGTTTTTAACTAAAACTCCCAAACACCCTATTAGTATATGACTATATCACCTAATATATTTAGTTGACAAACTTTCCAAGAACTTGCATTGGCAATAGAATCACTTAATCTTGAGAAAAATAAATGAAAGAAATATTCAGCTAGCTTACGACCATCAAAATTGTAACACAAGTAGGGTGGTCGGGAAATAAGTTGAAACTAAGGGCATGTTTATCAAATTATAAAAGAATATAAAGGAAAAAATAATGGAATTGAAAAGGAGAATAAAGTATTAGGAGTAAGCATCATTTATTCCATTTCTAGTGCTTACTTACTTATTTGATAGGGTAATGAGAAACACTATTATTCCCTTTCTAGTTTTTACTTACTTAGGAATAGGGATCTTGTTCAATGTAATTACTAAAATAATATTTTTACACAACTAATAAATATTAAATAATAACATTTAAATTTGGACATCTAAGCAAATATGACATTCATTCTCTTTAATAAGAAATCAATACTAAAAGGTACGAGAGTATTGGTATTCCTTTTCCTGATTCCCTATATTGTGTATGGCTCACAAAACTCTCATCACTGATGTTGTAAGTAAACACGTTATTTAAAAGGAAAGGGAATCACTCCTTACTTTCCTTTTGGCTTTGATGCAAAGTAAACATGCCATAAGGGTTTGAAATCGAAGTATTGTAGTATATGAGAGCTTTATTGTTGCATACTTTTACTATAAGAATGCAACAAAAGTCTCATATTGGCTACACATGGAGAGGATCGTAGGTTTATTAAGATGGAAGATATCTCTATTCGTATTAGGTCTTTTGGTTAGAGCCCAAAGGCAAATCAACGAGGGCTTAGGCCCACAATATCATACCAATATAGAGATATGTATGTTCTAACATCCTTACAAGTAATATCAGAGACACGGCCCCAAACCTAGTCATGTGGGTGGAATCCTTGGATGCCGAACAAAGGAAGGTGGTAGGCCCCAGTAGATCTGTGTTGAAATCTCAAGGCAAGCGGTGCAGGCGATGCTTTGGCTCTTTGTCTAAGGCGTGCACTCCCAACACTATGGAAAGGAATGGCTTCAAGTGATCCTCCCGGCGGAAAGGATAGATAGATAAGCTTGAGGGGAGTCCTGGACCATGAGGAATCCTTGAATGCTAAACGAAAGAAGGTGGCAAGCCCAAGTAGATTTGTATTGAAATCTCAAGGCAAGAGGTGCTCCGATTCTTAATGTAAGGCGTGCGCTCCTAACACGGTGGAAAGGAATGGAGGAATGGCTTCGAGTAATCCTCCCCGGACCATGAGGATAATAGTGGTACGAGGATAGGAGATATCTTCATTGATATGAGGCTTTTAGGTAGAGTCCAAATGTAAATCCATGAGAGCTTTGGCCCAAAGTGGACAAGATCATACTAATATGGAGATATGTAAGTTCTAACATCTTTATATTTACTTTACACTGCAAAATGTAAGAATTTTACACTGTTTAAGTCCAAATTGATGAGTTTCAATTGATTTTACTAAATACCCCATAGATCGACCACAGCTCTTGTTGACATCAAGAACGCTAAACAACGAGATGCCACGGTCATCAACATTGTTTGACGCTCGACATGTATGCTGTCACAAATTGCTGGTGTAAGGTGGACACCGGCACCATATTGAGAGAGAGATGAACCTGGTGACTGTAATAGGCGAGAAATTGCACCTCCAATTCCTAACTTAACCGTCTTATTTGTATATCACACAACCTTAGCCACATTTGATAAGAAAGAAAAAAAAAAACCTTTGAATGAAATGGACCCGAGATCAACAAAAGGAGAATAAAACATAAGAATGATAAGAACATGGAAATTAGAATCTTCCTCAAAGCGCTCAGTAAAGTCGTGGGGCGAAATATTCCAACATCTCATCATATCCTACGGGCCGTTGAGTCTCTATCGTGCGGGCCGTTGAGTCTCTATCGTGCTCAAAAGCAAAACTTTTTGAACGAGAATATTTTTGTTAAAAAAAAAAAAAGAAATCAGAAGAAGAAGGAAAAACGCTACCGCCTATTATTGATACAACTTAATAAAATACGTGGATTTTGCTTAAAAGCAAAATTTCGAGCAAAAGTATATAATAAATGAGAAATGCATGGCAATGATCTTTTTCTTTTAAAAAAAAGTTTTTAAGGGGGAGAAAAAAGCCACTAAGTTTCAATACTTTGCCGTAGTTGCAATCATGACAACCAAATTACATCAAAGTGACACAGGAACTAAAATATAGGATTATTGGCGCAATTATCCATTAATTATGAGCACTATGGCAATTTCATGTTTAAATTTTTAATTTTTACATATTACTATTAGAAATTTTATTTTTTGATAGTTTTGATATTTGATACTGAAATTATTGAGGATCTCTTGAGTTTAAGATAACATCTTTTGTCACATTATAACTAGAAATCTTAAATAAATAGTTACGTAAGTAGAAAATGTTATAGGTTTCAATGGATCATAATAATAGTGAAGAGAACATTTTGCATATAACGCCTCTTTTATGAAATTGTAAGTTCTCATAAAATGGACACATGATTAAATTTATTAAATTATAAAAATTCATTGTTGATTTTAATAGCGACGACCAAAATTGTCTAAAAACAAAAGTTCAGATAGTAATATGTTAAAATTAAGGATCAAAAACCAAAAGATCACGTTGCTCAAGGTTCATGACTATGAAAATTTGTAAATTAATACAATTTAATAGAAAATATGAAGCTCTCGAATTATGCATTGCCGAGTCATTAAAAAAGGCATGCATTGTTGATAGAATTTTTATTTTTCTATACCACATGATCCTTCAAAATTAAAATGGGAAAATATATATTTTTTAAGCTAAATAGAAACAAATATGCAAAGATTCAAAACATATCCAATAGATTCAACCTGGTTAATATACAACAAGAACAACACCACCTTTTTAACAGATCTAATCATTAAACTTTCAGCAAAATATCCAAAAAAAACATATAGCAGCGCACAAACATAAATGATTCTGCTAAACAACATCTAGCGGCTCTAAACAGTCGAGTACACGAGAGATAGCGTAGGCTGGATCACATGATAGCACAGGCCGCGGGGTTCTCATCGCTGAAGGCGGTGGTGTAACGCACTTCGGTGGAGCTCGCACGTGCGAGCTGCGAGATCTGTGGGTCCTGGGCGTTCCGCACGTACCCAGGTGGGGCCTTCTTGTCGTAGACCCCAGGAGCGTACGGGTGCTCAACGACTTCGTATGGCACGTAAGGCCAGAGCTCGGCCTTCTTCCCCGTCCGATTCGCGACACGTGCCACCACCTTCGAAGGGTCCACATATCCGACGACTGTGACCTTGTTGGCCTTGCGCTCCACGTCCACGGACTTCACACCCTTCATTCCTTGCAACGCCCGTTCTACCTTCCGTTCGCATCCTTCGCAGTCGATGCGGACCTTGACTTCCACCGTCTGACCAATCAAAGAAATTGCCCATATTAGAATCATACCGATGAATTACAAACATGTCACGTGGCTCCAGTCAGGTGCACTAACTCATCAGCCAATGAAATCGTGACACAACATAGGAAACATAGGACAGATAGCCGACAAGACAGCACAAACACACGCCGGCACCCACTCACTAGAAGACATTATGATTGTTTGGCACTTGCTGGATACTAATTTTATTTTCTTTTTTTTGTTTTTCCCTCCAAACTACTGACTCTGAGAGTGAAGACCAGCAGAGCATTTTATTTGTTAAATTTGTTTTGGTAGGAAGAACTTTAATTTCCATTTTCTATTTTCCGTTCTTAGTTATCAATATTGTCTTGCTATGAAGAAATTTAATTTCTGTTTTTTGGCACTGGCAGTACTAGATTCTGAACTCAGAATCGAAAGTTACTACACAAACTACAGCAAATTTACAGGTGATTTTCAGAAATTTAAAATATATATATATATATATATTATACACATACACACATACTCTGTTCGCTTTCATTTCCTGGGCTATTAGATCTTAAACAGACTCAATTTCAAATCTTTATGAAAAAAAAAGTAGTTCAAATCATTAACAAACGTTATTTCATAATCGAAATATAACCTATCTTCTATTGCGGTTACTAAGCTTCAGAATATAATATAGGATTTTAAAAACTTACGAAAAATAACAATATTGACAGGACCTTCAAAATTAAAAGGAGATCTCATCTTTGTCCAAATATTTTAACCAAAAGAATACAATTTTAAGAAAAACATAATTTAAAGACTAATTCTGCTCTAATTAATTATCTGATCCATAAAAGAAAAAAAAAAAAACAAAGATATGAGGATTATTAATAAACTGCGTACCTGCAATTGCTTGCGCTTCTTGAGCTTGGAACTGCCGTGAGAACAATCAAAGAGATGAGAGAAATGATCTAGAGCTCCCATTATCAGTTTTTACTTGTAAAATTTTCAACTAGAGAGACGAAGATAATAAGAAAGAACACACCACAATTGGGAAAAATATATATTTAAAAAAGAAGTATTGAAGAAAACTTTTCAGTGAAAAAAATGATGGAAAAGGGCACACAACTAGCTAAGAGGGTTCTCCCACTTTATATAAGCGATGATATCTATAATCTTCTCACCAAGTCTACAAAGTCACCAATAAAATATTTATATAAATATTGGTTTCTGTATTTAAGTGTGTCTGCTAAAATCTAAGTGCTATTTTATATTGGGTTTGCGCCACGTGTCCTGTTGGCTCGGATAAATATGCGACGGTTAGGAGCCCTGGTTGTGGACGGGACTGTCTAGGAAATTGACTCTGCACCGACCGTGCGGGTCCCATGAGTTTTGGCGGGAGATGGGTGGGGTGTGTGGGCCCACTTGGTTTAATGCTCGGAGTTCGTAGCGTGAGTGAGTCGTTGCAGCTATGACTTTACTGGGAGCAACAATTTTCAGTTATGGAGTGATTGTCGTTAGGTTTATGGGTGTGGGACCAGATATTTACGGAAAGATACCCACTTGTATGATAGGGCTTTGAATTGAGTCCGAGTATAGATAAGAAAGCTTGGCATAATTTGATTTTTATTTTTATATATTTTTCCCTTGCAAGGAAAATATCTTATTATATAGATATGTATACGTTAATTTCGCATATTTTTTTTGTCCTTTGTAATTTTGATTGGAATTAATATTTAAAAAGTCATACTTTAATAAGTAAAGATGTATGAATCAAAATCTTGCCATATGGGTAGTATTATTTTTTCCTAACTTTATTGTTTTGTAAGTTTGGAAGGAAGTAAAAATGTCCATTAATAGAAGTCTTGATCAATAAAGATTAAAAAATGTTCATAGAAATAGCATATTCTGTCACCATGTGCTTGTGTGCATGCATATACGAGAAAGACACCAAAGTCCAAAGTAGAGGTCCAAAGTTGCCATGTCCCCCTTTCTGGTTTCTTCTTGTTTTAAGACACCATAATTTCACAATTTTTTTTTACCACTAGCCTCTCTCTCTCCGTTTTTAATCGAATTGCTTTAGGAAGCAAACATGGGAGATGATTTTGGGAGTTGGGAAGGAAAACAACTTCTTTAACATGCGCTTGCTTTCTTGGCCGATTCGATCTATGCAAACATAATTAAGCTAATAAAACGACTATTTGGCTACATCGTTCGAATTATATTATTTCAACTATCAAGAGTACGACCGGAGGCCCATCTTCTTACTTAACGAGTTTGTGTCGCATAATGTGCCCTTCTTCCTGTGCCAAAGAAGAAAGGAATCCTTTTTTTAACAATAGAATCATGACAACATCTAGTTCTGCTTCTTGCTCTTTTACAATAATGCCTTTAATAGACAACCAACGATTTGAATTTAAAATCCCAGGACAGCTATACCGATGTGTCAACGTCAACGGTACTGTTCTTACATGTTACAATGTAAATCAAAAGTAGGCTATAATATTAAAACTCTTAAGTGCAACAATAAATTTGTTTTGATTGCGTTGCGAAATATATGTACATGGCTTAATCATTGCAAGCCTCATCAATTAAGGGTTGAGTTGCTATCAAGCAACTATGGTGGACCTAGCATTGGTACATATGATTCGCCTAATGGAACCAACTTTCTCAACTCATTCTTGATTTCGCCTATCACAACCGGCCAATGGCCAATGTCGGCCAACTCCATATAATGATTTTTGACTTTTGCGGAATTATCTAATATCATTCCGGTCGATATCAACAATTATATCAAGTTATTTTAGAAACCAAACCAAAGTTTGCTTCCTTGCTTTGAGCATAAAACTAGAATAAAAGTTTTAGGCGGCGTTTGGTATTGTTTTGAAACTTTTTGTAAATATTTTTACACATTTTTAAGACAAAAATTTTAAAAGCACTCTCAATAAAATTCTTTGAAAATTTTTATTTTTCAAAACAAAACTATTTTCACTTATTTTAAAAACACCTTCAAATGAGCCCTTAGTTTTTTGTCAGAAAAATACTATAACAAAAAGCTTTGAATTATAGTTTAAAACAGCGAAATAAACACTTGTAAGATACGGGTTTAAGATTCATAACCTAAAATCATATCTTCTTGAAACTTGTGTCTCTTCTCCTTCCTCACTGCTTCATATGAAATGGTCGGCGCTCAACATTCCTTTGAAGGAACTAAAGTAATGCGCGGTTTATAGGGTTTTAAAGCAATTTTTGAAATTTTGGAGACAGATATTTGTAGTAGATAGGAAAAATGTACTTGTTGCTTCTACCTTTTTAATTTGTCTATATTAAAAAATATAAATTATAGGTTTGAATGGAACCGGAGTCCCAATAGTGCTTTGGATGGGTAACAGCTTTTGTTGATGGGCCTCCTTTATTAGGGCCACTTCTTTTTAGTTTAAAGGACTGCCCATTTCAATGGGAAGGAGCCCACTTGACGCCCATTCAACTTCAGCACCCATTTGCCAGATAGACCCAGGGACTCCCTCCACCATTTTTTTTAAAGAAGAAGAAGAACATAAGAAATAAGAAGACTAATTAGCACTAACCTCCTGAATTGTTGTCTCCATGGCACTTTACTCTCCGAATAACTTATTTAAATATTAAGGATTTTAGTAGGGTGTTCGGCAAATGAGTATTTTGAACTTAAAAAATAAACTCAAACACTATAGCACGTAACGTAAGAGCTTTACACCATGAAAAATTTGAGCTTATGAGTTTAAACCGTTTTACCAAACACAAGGTATATTTATTGTTTATTGAGACTCTACCACCATAAATTATTTTAGTGGACACCAAGGATTAATGTTATTGTTTATTGGCATTTTTTCTCTCAAATTCAAAAGTTGATTAAATTAGATTAATCAATTTAACTGAAAAATTAGGCACTCAGATAATGATATATATATCAATGAGGAAATAAAACACCGGGTCACTTGTAGGCATGATAAAACTCGGCCACATCAACAAATACTCGGTCTCTTTATCCTATCACACCTGCAAAATGATCCTTGTTTCAGTATGTGTGTGTGTGGACTTATCTGGTTTGTCAACTTCCTTGATGTCAACTGGTTTACTTGTTCAATCGATTGATCAAGTTTTAAATTAGGACAAAGTCCAAATAAACAACAATATAAGATTCTTAGAGCTTAAGAGAATAATTTAAGGAGTAAAAGCTAATAAAACAGTAATACAAAGTCTCTAGAGCTTAATAAAATAATTCAGGAATGAAGTACCAGGAGCAAAAATTTAGAGGGCATCGGTGCAAATTTGTGAAAAACAAACTTCTTTTTTAGGAGAAAAAAATTACGTTCATCCTACTTTCTTATATGATAATGCTTTTCTTATATGATAATGCTTATGGCATGATATGACGAAAATTTCCTATTAACAAGGCGCAATTTTAGTCCTCTAATTTTTAAGTATTGCTAAATTATATTCTTTAAATTTAATACGATTTCACGATTTAGAATTATATTTTAATGGTAGTTTTTTTTATATAAATATCTTATCCCAATGTTGGATTTTGCAAGGATGTATTTGGGGTGTGGATCAATTTTTCAGTCACGACGTTAGTTTTGTTCTCAAGAACTTTCTTTCGAGCAAAAAATAGTATTAGACACTTATACTCCAAGTATTACCAATGTAAAAATTTGGGTTATTTTTAGAAATGATCAATGACTTTAACTATCAATCACTTTAGTCCTCGACAATTTTAGTCATTTTTATTAGTTGAGTATTAAAAATAAAACAAAATATATAAAAAAAATTTAACTAACGTAATGTTATTTTATAATTTCGAGTCAGAATTATGTGCATATTCCATGTTTCATTAGTAAAATCTACTTTTTATCA
>CAMOHE010047788.1:34022-62829 GCA_946598075.1 Artocarpus hirsutus
AAGGATTAATGTTATTGTTTATTGGCATTTTTTCTCTCAAATTCAAAAGTTGATTAAATTAGATTAATCAATTTAACTGAAAAATTAGGCACTCAGATAATGCTATATATATCAATGAGGAAATAAAACACCGGGTCACTTGTAGGCATGATAAAACTCGGCCACATCAACAAATACTCGGTCTCTTTATCCTATCACGCCTGCAAAATGACCCTTGTTTCAATATGTGTGTGTGTGGACTTATCCGGTTTGTCAACTTCCTTGATGTCAACTGGTTTACTTGTTCAATCGATTTATCAAGTTTTAAATTAGGACAAATCCAAATAAACAATAATATAAGATTCTTAGAGCTTAAGAGAATAATTTAAGGAGTAAAATCTAATAAAACCGTAATACAAAGTCTTTAGTGCTTAATAAAATAATTCAGGAATAAAGTACGAGGAGCAAAATTTAGAGTTCATCAGTGCAAATTTGTGAAAAACAAACTTCTTTGTTAGGAGAAAAAAATTACATTCATCCTACTTTCTTATATGATAATGCTTAAGGCATGATATGACGAAAATTTCCTATTAACAAGGCGCAATTTTAGTCCTCTAATTTTTAAGTATTGCTAAATTATATTCTTTAAATTTAATACGATTTCACGATTTAGAATTATATTTTAATGGTAGTTTTTTTTATATAAATATCTTATCCCAATGTTGGATTTTGCAAGGATGCATTTGGGGTGTGGATCAATTTTTCAGTCACGACGTTAGTTTTGTTCTCAAGAACTTTCTTTCGAGCAAAAAATAGTATTAGACACTTATACTCCAAGTATTACCAATGTAAAAATTTGGGTTATTTTTAGAAATGATCAATGACTTTAACTATCAATCACTTTAGTCCTCGACAATTTTAGTCATTTTTATTAGTTGAGTATTAAAAATAAAACAAAATATATAAAAAAAATTTAACTAACGTAATGTTATTTTATAATTTCGAGTCAGAATTATGTGCATATTCCATGTTTCATTAGTAAAATCTACTTTTTATCAACATGATCTGCATATTTTGTCATCTTTTTTACATCAAATTGATGAAAAGAACTAAAACTAGTACAAACGGATAGATTAAGGATTAAGTTTGACCTTTAAAAGTTAAAAACTATAATAAGATTGAGGATAAAGTGAGATTAACCGTGGTACTTTAGCAAGCGGCTGATGGCAATGGTATAAATGTTAGTAATATCTCCCTCGTTGTGGTAAAAGGACACCCAACGACATATATAGTTCCTTTTTCTGCAACGACATAATCGCAGACACTGTGGATGCTACGTCTACTATTGTCGTTTTCGAAAGGACAACGTTTTTGTTTTTGTGTCTGCTTTCGTAAGACGACGTTTTCGTTTTGGCTCATACAAAACGACACCTTATTTAATTTTCTTGGCCGTGATGCATATGGACTTTTATGAGTTTCTGATGCATATGCTATTGTTAACCAGATGGCTGCCAGGCTCATAATCCTATATTTTTTCGAGCTCCTGTTCTTCTGCGGATATTAATGCCAAGCTCCACATGTGAAAGTATACATAGGGTATGCATGTGTACACGTAGTCCTTAGAAAAACTACTTGCTTGATTACGTATTAAATAATTTTGCATACGTAATTTATCCGTAGAAAAAAGTTTATATATATATATATATATATATAAAATCCTTAAACAACTGCATCCAACTTCATACAAACCTCAATAGAATCAATTACAAAATCCCAACCCTTACCATGTAGCGGTGTTTCCTCGGACTTCAAAGCCAAACATATATTTTCACGTAATATGAACAAAACTACTTATTTCATAAAAATTTTTACTAAAAATTGGTGTAAAATTTAATTGATTTGGTGCATAATATGTCCTTTTGGTATTTCTATGACATATAAAGCTAATTTAAATTTAAAATGTGATATAATTATATATTTTTTATTGTTAACAGCATAAAAATTAAATCTTTTTATTTTTTTAAAAAATAATAATATCTTTTTTTATTTTTATGTGACTACAATAGGATAAAATCATAGAATAATACTTTATTAAACTGTTCAACAATTCTTATTGTTTGTGTGATATTACATCATTTATGCCAAAAACTATAAAGTAAGGATTTTTTTTACAAATATTTTATAAACTGGGGAACAAATGTTACGTTGTAAAGTTTGAGGGTATAGTATTACAAGGTCTATTAAAAAATAAAAAAAAAGAAGATGAGAATCCTAACTTGTATTTCTCAAACTTCTTTGAGATAATGGTTTAAACTCTAAAGTTGTAATTACAAACAATGTAACGCTCTCACAAGCTACATTTTATGGGTTAAAACTTTAAAGTTAAAACACTTCTCTCAAACACTCTCGCTTGCCAACACTCTGACAGTATATGACAATCATAATTTCTTTGAGATGAAGAGGGTCAAGAAATGGTATTGAATTGTACAATCGTACATAGCTTAAAAATAGTCATAAATAATGATTTATAAATAAAAACGCTATCTTTCATTAATATGAGATATTTTGAAGTAAAACTCAAAGGGCAAAATCGTGCGGTCTTAAGCATAAAACAACAGACAATGTCATAATGAAGGACGTCTCGTGAGAAATCTTTAGTTAACTTATTGTAACCAGCATCGGTAGTCATATGGGCTTTAATTTAAAATACTCGGTGATTCAAGTGCCTAGACCCGCCCCCTTTCATATACAAATCACTTAGAAAAAGAAAAGGGCAAGAAAGAAAAAGACAAAAATAGCCAAATACTCCACTTTTGTAAAACATTAATAATGTTAAAGAACAAATGTATCTTCTCTTGTCACACTGGTTTCGATTCGGCTACAGTATTCACAATTAATGTTTCCACATGGAGTTGCACAATCCAATGATCTATGCACAGCACTCTGGGAACTTTAAGTTTGTCGGTGTCACTGTCAAACATATTCACTGGGCTGCTTCTTCCAGATTTTTATTACTTTGTTCCCCTTTTTTCAATTTTTTCACAACAATACAAATTATAAATAAAAACTTTCAATTTCATACTTACTTTTGAGAGCATGGAAGAATTACTCCACGGACTCCAACCCCAAGAAGGCCTCCGTGGAAAGAGACTGAAATCGTGGGCTTTAAAGAGTATGGAGAACAACATGAGAACATTTTAAAGACTCCTTTCTTCAACAAAAATATTGGCCATCATTGATCTATACAAGAATCCTTTTCATTTTTTGGTTTAAAATTTTACTACTTATAAAATTATATACGTCAGTTTAACATATATCGTGTTTTTTAAACCGAGTCTTATTATTTTATTAATAGCAAAATTATAACCTGAAATGTTAGTCAATGAAGGATGGACAAACGCAAACGTATATGCATCCATGCATTATTGCATGAATTATTAGTACCATGTTGCTATTACTACCAATGTTAACATCGTACCTAAAAAAAATATTTTGTACTAAATTATGATACCAATATTGAATCACAATGCAATTTCAATTATATATGCTAAACTTAAGAAACAATTTTTTATATATAGAGACTTCTATGTAATTTGTATAATGTTTTTGTATAACACTTGTTTATTTATATACTTTTTTAATATTTATTGTATCATAAAAATCAAAAAGAAAAACTAATTAAGCTTTAAAACAGATGTTTCCTAGTTCTATAATTTTTCTTTATATTTCCATCACTGTCCATATTTTTCTCCGAGATTTGTTTGAATAATTTGGAGTGCCAATATGTCTAGAAATGTATATACATGCATGCATGTCAATCTTTTCCTCGTTGAGCAGTCAACTCAAAGACTTAAGTTACAGCTTGAAGACAAAAAAAGGCACTATTGCTATTTAGACCGAATTTGCAAGGCTATCCAAAAAAATAAAAGCTCGTTTGAAGTCTTGAGAACGATGACTTGGAGAAAGGTTAAACTTCGAAGTTCCATTGGGTGGAACTTTTGTATACATTGCTGACAGATTTTTCTACAATAAGCTTGAGATTGATTTTCCTTTGTAACGGTCCATTGTAGTTCATAAATTAGAAGGTTGTCTGTTTTTATTATTTGTCTTCTTTTTTAAAAAAATTTTGTATTATGGATTCACAAATAACAACAGTTATTATTTGCCGTCATTCATTGGTTATACTTTTAACGACGACTGAAAAAGCAATAGACAACGGATTTTGTTAACACTATTTTTTTTATCCATTACCTATCAATAATTTTGTGCTAGTGTCCTTATTTCCATGAGAATGTCTAGCTAGTTGAAAAGAGGATGCAAGGGCAGGTCGAGCATCAAAATGATTATATCAAGGATGGTATTACCTAATTAATTAGATTGATTGGTACAATCAATTTAAGTAAGGTGTATTAGCTACAATTGTAGTTATTAATATTTATTGTTATTCATGCATTAGAAGTATTTGTTGTATGACGTGGTTAAGCATGATAGTTTCAGCTTATGCAAATAATATACAAATTCCTAAACAAAAGCATGCAATTCAATGTTTAGGTTACCAACCTTCACCGCCACATTACCTAATTAAAAATATTTTTCTCTTTGCATTATGAGAGGTATTTGGTATAAAAATTAAACTTTCTTTCTTTCTTTCTTTCTTTTTTTTTTTTTTTTGTTTTGTCTTTGTCAATTAAAATTGGCGCCTCTTACGGATTTGTTTGTTTTTCTACGTTTGTTTGGTCGACTTTGCAACAACGTAACAATGGCATAATTACGACAAAATGAAAAACGGGTGCCTGGATTATTTATATATACAAAGAATATTTATATACCATACGGGTTTGAAATATCTGTTGAATAAAGAAAACACAAAAGATCAAATTCCACGAAACAAACTTTGGTCATTATTAGGAACGGTCAAAGATTCAAAAACAATATTGTCTCAGCAATCAGTTACGTTGCTGGAATCGAGCTTCTTGGAAGCAAGGGCAAAGTCAAAATGTTGAAAGAGCAAAAGCGTTGATCGTTATGCTTTAGAGAAAAGCTAAACTGTACATACATACATACACACATACATACATACATACATACATACATACATACATACTTTGGCACCTCCATTTATATGCGAAAACTCTTAACATGTAATTTATTGGGATTTTTATGCCGAAGATTCTTAAATTTTGTAACCTTTTGACGTTTAGATCCCTATTTTAAGAATTTAAACTTTTAAGTTTTCAAACTCTTAATCTCTTGACACCTTCGTCCTTATTTTAAGAATTTAGATACTTAGATTCTAAAATCTTAATTTGTTAGCATAACTAATCCCCATCTTATCTTTACTATTAAATAACATAATAGATATCAATATTTTGAATTTTTTTGCTCCTTAGGTCTCCAAAATGTATTTTTTTAGTAGAAAGGTCCCCAAATCTATCATTTTTTTCTCAAATATAAGTCATTGTTTTTTGTCCAAAAATAATATTTAAATGCCCTAGCATAAAGCTAACGACAATAAATAAAGAGATTGATTATGTATCATAAAAAATGAAATTCATAAATATCCATTCTATTTTATTTTTAGCAAGTTTGTACCAATTACAATGATTTTAAATACACACTTTTCTTTCTTATAATATAATTGATGATATTAAAAAGCATGTAATCGAATAGCATATACTTAGATAATTAATTATTGGGTTTATCTTTAGTTATATTGTTGTAATTTGAATCAACTTAACCAAAATATAACGGAATGGATGACTAATTTTTCCAATAATATTTGTGAATTTTTTCGGTTTATAATGAATTATTGGTAGTAATCATCATAATTAACTTTTTTTCTTCGGCATTTGGGCACTATTTATAAAAAAACAAATTACGCTTCAAAAAAACAAAAAAGCTTTTGTGGATCTTTCTATTAAAAAAAAATACATTTTTAGGGCTAAAAAACAAAAAGCCTTAAAATATTGAAATTTTTTATGTCATTTAACAGCAAAAAAATATGAGCACTAACAGTGTCAACAAATGAATAGTTTGAGGACTTCAATGTTTAAATTTTTATACTAGAGACATACAATGCCAATAAATTGAAAGCTTAGAGACCTGTGTGTTTAAATTCTTAAAGTAAAGACTAAAATACCAACAAATTAAGAGTTTGAAAATGTAAGTATCTAATTCTTAAAATAAAAGACCCAAATATCAAAAACCCTAAAAATTTTACAGTGCATTTGGTTCGTAGATTTAAACCACAGCTTGAATTATTTTGCTATATTATTTTCTCTCACAAAAATTTTAATTTTCATTTAAAATTTTTATTTAAATATACGAACCACACAAAAATTTAAATTTTTATTCATTAAATACCTGTAAGGTAAAAATCCTTAATTTATTTGATTCGACGTTCTTATACAACCACCGAGTCATTGTCCCCATGATCCGCATATGCTGACATATACGTACACACACATATATATTATTTGAAAAATCGTGCCAAAATTTTTTAAAAGCAAAAACAAGAACGTTCATGTACCAAAGCAAAAGATGCACGAGAAGAGGACCACCCCAAAAGCCAGTGCTTTTTTCCTCTTTTTCTGTCTTAGCCTCATTTTTATTTATTTCTTTGTTTTTGTTTTCTGTTTTTTGTTTTTTTTGTGTATGGTTTTTGGCATCAAGGAATTTGGAGCAAACTTCACAAGAGTTGCGTGTGACTGTCTCCCATGTTAGAGTGTGAAGTGTGAACACTGAAAAATCAACCCCTGACATTTTGTCACATTAACCAACTCTCCCCCTTCATGAGAGCAGCAAAAAAAGAGTGCTCTTTTCCCAACAACTAGTTTTTTCCCCTTATTTCATTTAATAACGAGTTTTGGGGTAATGGGGTTTGTTTGTTAATTATTTACCCTCCTTTCTTTGTTCATCACTACCATAATAATAATGTAAAAATGTAATGGTGGTTTTCTAGGGAAGACTTCATAATTGCTTTACCTTTCTTTTTCCTCAAAAAGAAGCAAGAGATTAAACTACACATGCATAGAGTAGCATTAGCATATAAAGCAACGCACGGTGCAAAATTAGCAGCCACATTATGCATGACAAGACAAGTTTGATCAGTTCAAAATCTTATCTCTTCTGCCACTTAAGACATATTAATACAATTTTTCCATATATATATATATATATTTATTTAATTTCCATATTAGTTTTATTCAACCCATGAGATTAGTTGGTGGATCAATGTAAATGTGTGCCAAATAACATCCACCACAATCACATTGTCGGTTAATGGTATCATTGTTAAAATAATATAAGTAATGGACTCCACTTCATACATATCAGATCCAACCTCCCCATTTTATCAGAAAAATAATCTTTTTTAGTCCATGATATTCATCATGTAATAGCTCCAAATGTCTTGACATGGGCCAAACATATGATGGCGTACGCTTGTGTTTTGAAACTTGATTAGGGAAAGAAATTATTTATTAACTCTTGGATGAATTTGATTGGGAACACCCACATCAGACTGCTGCTCAAACAGGGACAAAGGAAGCAACAAAACAAGGCTAGTGGTTGTGAACATGAACATCTTTTCCTAATTTTCCTATTTTCTTTCTTGTTTTAAATTTTCTTCGTGAACATAATAAGGACCTTACCTCAGGACCTATACAAGGAATATCTAGACAAATCCACTTAGAATACGACCGAATCACTGGGCCACGTTGCCCACCAAGAACTGTTATCTGGTGGTCCAAGGACCATTCTTAGGTCAGTGGTCTGGCACATTCAATGTCATATATATATATATATATATATATAACACTGTATCACAGAGTCTTGTTCTTCACAAATTAGGTCTTGCTTTTCTTTTTCTTTCTTTTATCTTGTTTGGTGGGTCATTGGGTAATTTTTTTTGAATAGACAAGACCCCATCTCTTTAGGAACTGAGGGGAAAATTTTATTCATAAGAGATCAGTAAGCTCTTTTGGATTTTTCTTTAATTTGGATCTAAGCGTGGAAGACTTTATCCTGTTCAAGACGGCAGAGGGTTATCCTATTTTCGATAGAAGTAGGTTTACAACGCAATTGCTCAGAAACTTCAGGAAAAAATAAATAAAAGAGTTTCAAATTGCACCATATTTCTCATCACTTGTCGATATGCACTCAACAACCTCGTGGAAGTGTGCTATGTCACTTCAGAGAGATTTCTCGTAACTTATAAATATATATATATACACACACACACACACACTTTCAAAAGAACATGCGCCTTTTTCTCACTGTGGCGTCCGTACCTTGAAAATAATAGCAAATGGACATATAATGCAGGGATGCACTTCCATCTTAATTTCTTTTGACAATTATGTCCCTAAGGAAGAATAATAATTTTTCACACCATATAGTGATTTCTCTGACCACTGTCACGCCGTGTTTTTTGTCACTAACTTGGTGTTTTTCCAACACCAATATTGAATTTTTTTAGCTCTATTATTATGGGAAGTGGGACTAAAAAAACAAGAAAAAAGAAAAAGGAGATCAGTATTATTCAGTAGTATTGCAGTGCGTCCATGTCACTTTGCCTAAAGCTATAAAAACAAAGGGAAGCAGTTGGGAAGTTGCAGAAAGACTTTGTATCGAATGATGAGGAAATGGGCCTTTGGATTTATGTGGCACCTCACGGCATTAATAATAATAATAATAATAATAGTAAATAGTACCTTTTAGACAGAAAGACGTGTATAGCTTTTATATAATTTGTATATATGCATACATACAGATGAGGTGTTTGCATTCCGCCCTTTTTAACTTTCTTTATTCAAGGACGTAATTTTATTTATGCGTTGATATAACTTTAAATATGGTTGCATACATGTAATTGTGAGTTATAAGATCGCATGAACAAAGTTATGTTTTTAAATGAAAAAAGTTATAAATATCGAATTAATCAAGTGTAGACTCAAATCAAAACCTATACATATATATATGTAGATAAAATAATAGTAAATATATAAGTGAAAAGAAAGGGCTCTATAACATTAGTCAAATGATGGGAGCAATGGGTTCACATGGATTGCGCCATTCGTTGCAGAAGGAGCTACAACAAGCAAAGAAATGGCTCGTGGGTTGTGGTGGGTGGGCAGGCACATGGGTCCACCACCAATATCATAGCCTTCCCACCGTGATTTTCAGCCTGCTTTTAATCACAATTCCTAAGCACGTTTTCACTGCCCCAAGAAAAACTACCAACAATATGAATGGAAAACAAATATTCACATTAATGATTAAAAAAAAAGAGGAACATGAGTTACATCAAAATTATATTAGATTATGAAAAATATAATAACTGTTAAATTAATAAATAAATCTAACAGTTTATAATTGCTTCTTATAATAAAATTATATTTTAAAAAAAAAAACCTTATCAGAAAAATCACTTTAAATAAATAAACAAATAAATAAAAGGATGATGAATTGGTGATGCCTTTCAAGGGCATAGGGAAAAGAGAAATAGGATATAGAATTGGAAAATAGTTTTTTTCCATGGACTTGTGTGGTGGTGAAACATTGAATTCTTTATTAGCTATAGTTATAAGTTGAATAAGAATAAGATGATGATGATGATGATATGGAGAATGGAGAATAATTTTCTTTTCCGTGATTTGGGATGATGCTATGCAAACCGTCCATGTTGCTGTCCCAAGTGAATTGGCTTGGTGTCGGTTAAGCTAATGGCCTATGTTTGCATGTGCATGGGCCAGAGATATTAGAGAGAGAGAGAGAGAGAGAAAGAGAGATATAAAGATATATATGTATATATATATATTTATATATATATATACCCTTTTTCCTAGGTGGGAGTTTCAAAATTAGAGATAAGGATAGGAGAAGAAAAACAAGCAACAAAACAAATACGTGACATGGCCTACACAACCAAAACATCAACAACAATACAATTGTGAATTGTCCGGCCAAAAAAGAATATGCTATTAATCTATAATTGCGCCACTTATGCTTTTACCGCTTTTCTATCGTTTTCTAATCTTTATATTTATAATATAGATTTAAATCTTTATCCAATCAAATGAGGCATTTTGTCATCATACCAAAAAACGTTATTGTTTTTGAAGGCCACTTAGAAGCTTCTCATGTTTGCGAGAAACCACTAGGAGGTTTCTCCAAAATAACAAAATAAATCACCTTTTACCTTACTCGAGATTTTTTTTTTTTTTAAAAGGTGATGACGAAAACGTGTAATTATGGGAGCGTAATAAGTAAGCACTAATTAATTCAGTCTTAAATCAGCCTCTCTTTACATCCTTCGTGGAAAACCACTAGTAGAAACTGAAGGTAATGTTTTCACGACAGTTTAAAAACTTTTTAATCGTCAGCCATGGTACAACCGAAAGCTTACACGATAATTTTTGACCATCTTGTAAGCCTAATTTTAGCGGGGTTCTGGAGTATTGATGTCGAGGCTTACATGACGGTTTTTGTATTTTAAAGGACAACTCTACACGTTTTTCCCCTTTCCACGACGATTTTTAAAAAACCGTTAGTGAACCAAGAATTTATTAACTGTGGAATCTCAAAGGAAACTCCATTAATTTGACCTTGTTTACAGCCTAGGCTATACACACACACACACATAGTTAATCTTACAATAATGAACCCTTGGTGAAATATTTATTGCAACGTACATCTTTTGCTTATCCTTGGTACACCAAAATAGGAGCTTGTTGCTTTCTTTACAGAAGCATTTAATAATTTCAGCCAAAAAAAGATCATTTAAGATGTAAGAATTGGAAAGTATAAACTTTAGTAACAACTTTGATATGAACAAATTCACAATAGATTTGCGAGGAATACACAGTAAATAAATGCGTGATTAAATGGCAAGCGTAGTTGTACTTCTTATCACAACCAAGAAAAATATTAGAGTAGATGTACCACAAGTTTAGGCAAGTTTCTTTCTTTGGTCCCCATCGCTTCTTTTTTTTTCCTAGAAATATAAAAATGTTTGGTAAGTTAAGACTTGCATATCTGTCCGACACCTAGAAAGATTTCCACGCATGAAAATTGACAACACAAATAAGTTATTACCAAAGGCGAAATTATAGGAGCTAACCTTACCACCTAAACATTATCTATTAAACGATAGACAGTCAAATTCGTCTAATTTTGATATACGTCTAATTAATTTTTTATAACAAATTATTAAAAAATTTGAAATAGTGTCTAATAAATTTTTATATGGTTTTATTAAATAATATATTATAATATGATTGATTGACATCATTTTAGATATAAAAAATTAAACAAAAGATTTAAGTATATTAATGGGCGCAAATTGTATGACATACACATACACAAAGTTTCCCATAATCAAAAGAATAATTAGATATTTAGAGAAAATTGCACCAAATAAGACAGTTTTAATCTTTAATTAAGCAAAAAATATAGCTTTAAAAATATTAAAGTAAATAGCATTTTTAGAATCTTATACTCTTTTGAAACACTTAAGTTCTTAATTTTATCTACTCTTTTTTTTTCTTTTTCTTTTTTCTTCTTCTCTTTCTTTTTATTTTTGTTTTTTGTTATCTCGTAATTGTTTCGTGTTTTCTATACGTCATTTTATACAAAAATAAATGTTGTTTTAATCTAAATAAGTTATTGACTAAACATTATTACATTTAGATATATTTATTTTTATTCTTAATTAATAATGAGCTAATTCACTCTTTTTTTTATTTATTTATTCATTTTCAAAAAATTGATAGAGATGCAAAAAAAAAAATATATATATATATATTCCCAAAAACAAAATTGAGAAAAGCGAGATAGGAATGAGTATGCAATTATTCAGCCTTTCCAGATGACCAAACTGACAAAATCTGTGATTCTCTCCGTTTCTCTCTCTATCTCTGAATATATATATATATATATATATATATATATATGAAAACTGACCCATCCACAGGCCTTCTCATCTCCCCAACCACTTGGAATTGATTTTTTTTTCTTTTCTCTCTTTTATTCAATACAAGACAACGTCCTCAGAAATCTTTGACCCGATAGTTTAGTCACAAAATCTGCATGTGTACGTCGTTGCTTACCGCGTCCCATACATCTTTCTTTAATGCCTCTAGACCATGTTAGATAAAAAAATTAAAAAATTAAAAAATTAAAGATTTAAAAAAGAAAAAGAAAAATAAATAGTCGTAAAAGACAGAGAAAGTGGTTCCCCATTTTCTCTCTTTGCTTTCCAAGTTTTTTTTTTCCCCCTTTTTTCCCTATATAGTTACTTTAATTATTAATTATTATTTTTCCGACTCCTCTATATTTTATTTTATTTATCATTATTTATTTCCATCAGACCATTATATATATATCTCCCCACTTCTAGTCCATCACCTTTGTTTTTCTATCTATATATGTTTTCTCAGGCAAAACTATTATAGCGTACGGGAAAAGAACAGGGCAGTTCAGAAACGGAGATTCACATTTGAAGGGCAAAAAGATGAGATCTTTTCAAGTCTAGCTCTCGATCTGAATCCATCCCATTTGAGGAAAAAACGATCGGCGAGAAGGGTTTTCTGTTTTTCTGGATTCTGGTGATTGGTTGCTGAGAAAATATGGCCGTTCAAGCGCAGTTGTACCAGGAAAATCTTGGGTTTCCATTGTTTGGTTCGCAAAATTGGATGATCGATATTAGTAATAATAACAATAATTGTGGTGGCGGGTTTAGCTTTAAGCAGTTCTGTTTCAATTCTCAACAAAAAAATCATCATCATCATCATCAAGATCAAACATTGATTCAAGAGTTGCAAAATCTGCACCACCAGAAAAACGACAGCAAGTTCTTGTCCTACGACACTCCTACTGCTACCACTACTCCTCTGGCCTATTCTCAAAGCATAGCCTATCAAGTCGAGAAGCAACGGCAAGAAATCGACCAATACGTCAAATTACATGTAAGGAAAAACACCACAATATTATATTATCTCAGTCTTAACGAATTTAGATTTTCCTGTCATGATACTCAATTAATTTACTTTTTTTGGGGAATTTTAGAATGAGAGATTGAGATTGATGCTACAAGAGCAGAGGAAGCAACAAATGGCGGCTTTGGTGGAGAAAATGGAGACCAAATTGCTAGCCCTTCTGAGAGAAAAAGACGAGGAAATGGCAAGAGTGGCAAAGAGGACAATGGAGCTAGAGGATTTGGTGAGGAGATTGGAGAGCGAAAACCAGGCGTGGCAGAGAGTGGTGCAGGAGAAGGAAGCCATGGTCGTGTCGTTGAACAACATTCTCGAGCAGGCGAGGGAGAACATGGCCTCCTTTTGCCCTAACAATGGCGCCGAAGACGCCGAGTCCTGTTGCGACTTCGGCATGGAAGAAGAAAACAGACAAGAACAAGAACAAGGAGAAAAACAGAGCGTGAAAAATAATAACAACAATAATAATAGTGTTATGGTTTGTAAAGTCTGCCATTCTCGGAGTACGTGTGTGTTGTTGCTTCCTTGTAGGCACCTCTGCTCGTGCAAGGCTTGCGAGGCTTTTCTCGATTCTTGCCCTGTCTGTAGAACGCCAAAGAAGGCTAGCATAGAGGCTTTAATTTTCTAGGCTATTTTTCCGGGAAAAAGTTAAAGAAAAAAAGAAAAGAAAAGAAAACTGCATCTGCTTAGGTTTAGCTTTTTAAGCGGCAGCATTATGGTTGATATGATGATAAGCACTATTGCAGTTATGCACATATGACATACTTAAACCTTTTTTCGATGTTAGTAATTTTTTTTTCTTTTTTTTTTTTAATTTATAAATTTGTTTTGTTGTGCCCTTTTTAGGGTCTCTGAACCTGGATTTAATTTGTACTTTAAACAACCCAAATTAATTGGACAGAACTACAGTACAGAAGAGCATCTTTTCCTTTCATGGGGCTGTTTCTGTTTCCATTTATATTCTTTTTCTTTTGGGTTTTAGACGTGAGGAAACGCTCTTGTTAACAAAACGGTAAGACGTATAATTAAAAATAATTTTTTAATTAATATTATAACATGAGTGTTTTATAATGTAATAATTTTTTACTTGTATCGTAACATTGTGAGGATTTTATCTTAATTTTTAATCAAAAAATTAGTTTTAATTATATTTTTTAAATATGTTATAAAAGTAAATTATATATTAGACTGTATCTTATAATATTTTTGAGTGGCGGGCTATTAGGGCTAATTAGTTATAGGATGAAAATTTTTCTTTAGCCATTATATATATATATTATATATATATATATATATATATATTTATTGATTACTCATGGCATAGCAGACTCTACTCTTTATCAATTATTTTGCATTTGACAGAGGAAAAGCATTAAAAGTAATGTCAGATTGCAACTGTAGCCTTGTTTTACGCCAGAAGCAATTTTCCCGGACGTAGTTGAATAAGAGATGTTATTGTATTGCATATCTCACACTGATCGGTTTGTGAGGAAAAAGGATAAAGCTGGTCCCAAAGTTAAAGATGAACGTTGGGAAAGGGACACCCTCTTAATTACATAGAACAAAAAATCTCAAATTAGCATCTTGAAATCCAACTTTTCTTTCTTTAGAGTTTGGTCGGTTAATCAATTTAAGCATTCATGATTCTCACGTTTCTTGAGACTTTTTCTGGTCATTATACACACAGAGAAAGTTAGAAAATGTGTCTTCTTCAAAGAGTTTTGAGATCCATTATAATTAATCTTGTACTTGGACTCCTAATTTGCACCCGTTTTGTTGATTCTTTTGAACTAAAAAAATTGGTTCAAAAATTGAAACATATGAGATTTTTTTCAGTTTTGGTTTGAACGAATTTGTTTAAATCATTTGTCGAGCACAAGCTTAGTTATATTATGATACGGTAAGAAACAATGTTCTAATTTGTTAAAATATTATATTATCAAGTCTAACCAGGCACAAAACAATTTTAGTTCTGATAATTTAGGTTGATTTGTTTGTCATTTAATTAAGACATTTAAAAACACAGTTAGAATCAGGTTTAAACCGTAACCGTGGTTTGAAACATGCCAAATATTTAATAAATTATTCGCACCGGTGGGACGGTTCTTGATGCCATATTTGTTGACAAGCAAAATAAAGTAATTTAATGGACAAAACTTATCCACGATCTCTAAATTAAACATTGGAATGATGTATCGTCGGCTAATTAAGCTGAGTATCACCACCCACCCTTTGAGTCTAATTACAATGGCACATGAAATTAATAATAGAATAGATAAGATGGTGATGGTATGTGACATTTATATATTGTTTAATAAGGGAGATGAAAGCATTACACGTCTAAATGTGTCATGATGGGAATTGGACTAATTTGTCATGATTAGGAGGAAAAGATGGTGAACCCCAAAAATGGGTTAAATGGGTTAGTTGAGATGTACAAATTAGAATACAGGAATGTGGATGGGTGGCAATGGTAATTGACAGGAGATTCTGGCCCTCCTAATAATTCGCTGCTATGCAGTAGCGTGGTGCTGGTGGAGGTGATGGCTCTCTGTGGCCTAATCTGTCTTTTACTCTGATCAAACGTGTGCCTCTCCTTGATATTTCGCTGTTTCTTTTTTTTATATGTACCTGTGGGTCCTACTCGGGATTTGGGATTTGGTGAGCAATATGATTGAGGCCGGAATCTGGAGTGTGGGTAGGAATGTAAGACAGCATGTGATCGAAAAAAAAAAAAAAAGGGAAAATCAAAATAAAAAAGGGTATGTGGAATTTGACGGTTTGTTGGGCTGGGCCGGTTGTGGCATCGCAAACAGTGACCTCAGTCCAATCTGGCTCAAACCCGTTTTGTTGTTTGTGGCCCTGCACCCAAAAAAAAAAAAAAAAGAATAAGGTAAATGTTAGATTTTTAAAATTTTTTGAAATAAATGTTTATAACATAAACAATTTGTTTACTATATAAATAAGAAATATTTACATAGTAAACAGTGAGATGAATAAATTATTTGTATCATAAATTTATTTATTGTGTAAATAATAATTATTTATGCTATAAATAAAGGGGTAGATAAATTATTTACATCATAAATTTGACATTTATTATAAATAGTTTCAAAACTTGACATTTACTACAATTAGTCTTGAAAAAGTAACATTTTTTAATGCTTCCAAAAAAAAGGATAAGCCAACCTTAGAGTCGTCTAAAAACAAATAGCATATAGCTAAATAGTAGGCCAATTAAAAAAATATATTATTATTATTATTATTATTATTATTTATCTTCACGCAATCTCAAGCTTCTCTTCTCTCTTTCTCTCTCCTTTGTCAAGGTTGCTAGTTAACCATCACCGAGATCACTGCCGGGCATTGGCGCCGTCACAAATGGCTTCTTGCAAGTAGCCGTCGCTAACACGAAACCATGGACAAGGAGTAGTTTCACAATGTTCTATGATGACATGGAGGAAGACAACGAGATGTGGTGGGTGACACGGATCGTCAACTTTACTATCATCGACACAAAGCCGTGGACGAGGAGAGGTTACATGATGCTTTGTGAGGATTTGGAGGAAAACAACGAGATGCGGGGGGTGGCTCCAATTGTTGACCTCACCTCGTCGAGTGGCATCATGTTGTGTGACAGTATCTCTGCCGAGGAATGGAAGGTTCTAAGCAAGCCGAACCAAAGAACTAAAGAGAGAAAGACAAAAGGAGAGAGAGGGGGCTTGTTTGGGAGAGCTTCTTAAAAACTATTTTTGTAAATGGCTTCTTAAAAGGGCATATCTGAAATATACTTAGATACTTGTGTTAGAGTATTAATTGATTATAAGTATTTTAGGTTAGGATTATAAGCCAAACAAGTGTTATTTATAGACATTATGGTATTTTTGGCCAATAGAAGTAATGTGAATCAAAGTGAGAAATAAGAAGTAGTAGAAACACAATACGGAGAGTAAAAAGTCATACACACCTAATTTACATAAAAAAGTGGTACACACCTAATTTACTCTAAATTTTTGCCATCCTAATTCAACTTTAAAGAATCAATAAAGTCAACAAAACGTCTTTATCCAATTTTCTCGCCAAAGGTAATCGACTCGATTATCCCTGTTGATTTACCCTATTATTTCGGCTATGTCAACAAATAACACCAGTGATCTCCCAGCTGGATTGCGAAGAGTAATTTATCAGATTTTCATTAGTAATCTGAAGATTATTTTTCTTTCTCAACACATATCATCGGTTGTCATCAACGCCAATTACTAGATAATATTCTAGTTGATGATCACAGGTATCATACCATATTATTTAGCATTCCGAACACATATTACTGGTTGTTTTCGACGCAGAAATAACAAGATAAATATTAGAATCACTCTTTTTATCACTTTGTTTGACACTCTCATACTTCTGTTCTTGTCATGTCTATCTCACTTTCCATGAAAAAAAAAATACATAATTATAGACCATTGTTTTATCCTTTTATTACAACTTTACCACTCTTAGATATTACAAACTTTTCATGGTGCAATTCTCGTTAGCATTTTTTTCCCTTTTTCTTGTTAAAATATTCCAATGAATATAAAATTTTGAGTCGAAAACCATAATGATATAAAACTCTAACAATTTTATTGTAACTGAGTTAATGTCTTTTTCTTTTCTTTTCATTCATTTTTCCCTATTCATTCATTGTTTTTTTTTTTCCTTAAAAAAAAATTCAATGTTTCTTCTTTATACTGTCAAGCATTTTTTTGGGGTAAACATCCTTCATTTTTTTTACAATTTTTTCCAACAAAAACTTGTTCCTCAACGTCTTATATATATGGGTGGGTATATATATAATGTTTGTAGGTGTATATATTTCTCCTCTTAAAATTATAAAATATCATTATTATGTTTTAAAAATTCTTTTACTTTCCACACTTTTTTGCGGGTCTTTTTTTTTTCAATACTTAAAAGAAGTTGATAATAAGTCTCCCCCCAAAAAAAAAGAAATTACATAGTTGTAGTGAATGTTCACATAGAACCGGTAAGAAGAAACATGTAAAAAAGAAAAAAAAACTTCCGTTTGTTGTAAGGCTAGTGGCAAGATTTGATTAAAAAAAAAAAGTAAGAAAAGAAACTACCAAGAACTACACAAGGTAATAAAGAAAAGAGTGACAGATTTTGATGACACATGACAAGAAAAGAAGTAAAAAAGTGTCAAAAAGAGTGACAAAAATGGTGACTAACATTTTTAATAGCAACATATCAGATTATTAGTGTTCTCAAAATAGATCATTAATGATCGTCTCTTGCTCTAACAAAGGGAGAGTAATCCAATAGAATGTCACCGGTAATATATCAGTTTATCGTCTTCTAAACACAAATCATCACTGCCGCTTGGCCATAGATTATTCTAGTATATTAGCACTAGCAATTTACCAGATTAATTCCAAAAACATCATATTTCATTGGGCTTCTCTAGTATCAATGGATTAACTTCGGTGATCCATGAGATTAATTTTCAAAATAGACAGATAAAAATGCTAAGAATACGAGATCACCCAAAAAAATCCATAACAAAATGCAGGATTAAAAAAAAGAACAAAGAAACCACATACTTCCATACTAAAAATACATAATTACATACACAAATTTCCCAAGAAAATAAACATACAGTTGCAATGATCTCCTTGTAAGGTTTTTATGCATTCTGTTGATGGGCAAACTTGTCTAACAATAATCTCAATACAGTTCCTCACAAACTAATTTCTCACAAAAGAAACAAATAAATAGTAAAGAAAATAATAAGAACACACAAGGATTTTGCAATTGTTCATCTTAATTGAAGCTATATCTACTTGGGTTTTCTTAGAGGAAGGGATTTTCACTATGTTAAAACCGTTTACAAGACTCATGCTAAGGTTTGTGCTAAGGATTGGACTTCATGCTACCTTCTTGGGCTGATCTTTTATTTATAGTTTACTAGGTTGGTCATATTCCGATCTTTTTGTCGCAATTCAAATTTAAATACAAGATAATTTCCTATTTAATTGTCTTGATGACTCTAATGAGATTTTCTATTGAGTATATCTCTCATGAGTATCTGGAATCCTAAGATTTTGTTAGAATTGAGTGTTTATCACTATCTTGGAGATCTTTAGTTTAAATAATAAACGCGATTTTATGATTTACCCTTCTTAAGTGTTATCAGATAAACACTCTTCCAAGATACCATCGAGGCCAAATGGACCAAGATTCATCTCATGTTTTTCTTGGCTCAAAGACGGACTTGGCATTCTCGGTGATTCGACAACAGATTCATTAAAAAGAACATGACAACAAGCGTTTTCCCAAATAAAATCTATGTCCAAAGGGTGTGCAACAACGACGATGGTTGGGTGTGTTCACGACTGCACAACAGCAGAGGATCCCTGTTGAGGGTACAAGGAGGGAATGGGCTCGTGATTTTGTGATTTTATCAACTCAAGATTGGTAAATAAGATATTGAGAAAGAGCTTCAAGATAAGAGGATCTCGAGACTAGTCTACATGTGTGTAGATTTTATGCTTTAGATGTGTGAGCATTTCTTTAAATTTGCGTTTCAAATAATTTGGCTCAATGCAAGACACACTTTAGAATTAATTACCTCTAAGAAATTGCATAAAAAAAAATGTTTTTAAAGGTTTTGTCAAGTGATGAAAAATATTGGGATATAACATGGTCTTAGTTTGTATGAAAACCAAAATGTTGAAACTTAAATGTTTTTGAAGTGTCAAAAATTGGATAAGGTTTTGCTATTATTGTCGGGTAAACCAGTGGATTACTTCAATCAACTTGTGGGATACATGAAACTGGACTCTGAAGTGTTCTCTACCTTTTGTCCGGTCAGCCCTTGTTGCCATTCTTGTGAACGTATATTGAACTGCTAACGAAACTCTGTATCTGGCTTGTTTTTGTGCATGTAAAGGGATTTTGAGGTCAAGAACTACTAACGAACGTTTTCTAGAGCTCTATGCCTGCCTCAAAGCTTCTCATACTCTTTGAAACTATGATTGCATTTATTTTATCTTGAAGAGCATTCATTGCAAAAAAAAAAAAAAAGTTGTTTGAGTCAAACATGAAACAAGCATCTATTAAATTGTTCATACATCTTCTAATCCTAAAATTTTGTTAAATCATACCATAAAAAGTTTCAAAAACTATACCTGTTTAGTTCTAAAATTTTATTCAATCCTACCTTGAAAATATTAGACTAGATTTTTCGAATATTATGCAGAAGAACTAGTACACCCTCTTTTGGCATCAATAATGGCTTAAAAAACAGTTCAAATTCTAAATAAATGTTTTCAGTCTTAGGCGAATGTCAAAACACAGAGAAGAATATTGTCCCATACAACATTGTCTAGGAGGTTTTTTTTTTTTTTTTTGTGGGTTTATTTGGTTATATTTTTCTTTTTCTTTTTTAAAAAAAAAAAACAATTTTGACACTAACTTAAGGGAAAAAGTGTGGCTTTTCATGGAAATATTTGAATATTAGTAATCTTCCTCTACATATCACTTTCAAAACTAAAATCATAAAATGTCTCAATAATTTCACCTAAATGTCAACAATAAAAATTGTTCCTCACTAAATTGTGGACAAATTAAAATCAATTAAAGGGAAACAAAAGTCAATAAAAAACCAGAAATTGTAGAAAGAAAAAAGAAAAAAACATCCCTTCTATTCTCCTTCCTCATGCCCACGCTCTATGCCTCCCCCCACACCCACCTCTTGCCGCTGCGCCGATGTACTCATTCTTTCTTTTGTGCTGTTGCCCACGTTCCCACATATAAATCTTGCCGTAGCAATGCTCCTTTTAACCTTATTTATTTTTTTTAGAGGTTGTTTAACGCATCTTATTGTGTTGTATTGTATTATATTACATTATATTTTTTGTATATAATATAATATAATACAATACTTTCTTCTTGGAATTATGATTCATGTAATTTAGGGATTTAGGTATAAAAAAATATTTATTAAATAATTTGAAAACTTTCTCCTTAATTTTTGAAAATATAAAAATAAAAATATTTGAAATTAAGATTGAATTTGAAGATAAGATGGTGTAAACTCCACAACTTTAAAATAGAGTTGAATATGAAATAACAATAAGTTATGTTTGTAACATGCTGATGGAATTCAATGACTTGTCAAAATTAGGTCAAAAATTACAAAAATTTTGATAAAATTATGCTGAAAATATGTAAAAACGTTGTTTAATTGTTTTTTTAGTTGTCAAGGCGTATAATTGTCATTAGCTTTAGTCTAACGACGGTCTAGTGTACTTTTTTTTATCTCAAAATAATTTCCTCAATGAGTTAAAGAAGGAGGGTTCGAACCAAATCTATTTGTTATCTTGTTACAACTCCCTCACCTTTTCCCTTTTTTTTTTTTTAAATATATATATTTCAAATAATTCCTTTTTATTTTTTTGAGGAAATAATTCCTTTTACTTTAGTGTCACAAGTATGTTAATAGTTTATTTATATTCTGAAAACAACTTTTTTTTAAATCTTTTTTGAGGAAAGTTCTGAAAACTTCAAATCTGTTCAAAGTTTCGGCACACGAAAGGAATAAAAACGACACAACAAAGAAGAACGCAACATCATCGAGAGGGTCGCTTGTTTTTCTTGGGTCGTCCCAGTAAAAGCTTCTCTTCTGCTCCAAAGGTTCCTCTCTCCTCTCAATTTCATTTCCAGCTCAGCTTCTCTCTTTCTTATACCAATTTCTCGTCCCAGATCCCGCCACTTCGGCAATCATAGGTCTCGTCAACCGAGGTTGAGATATGGTTTGGATTTTCAATCGAAATTACGAATTATTATCGTCTAATACACCGTTATGATTTAATTCCTTTGGGTTTTTGTGGGTTATGGAGAAGCATGATTGAATTCGTAATTGGATGTATTTCGTGCAGTTTTAAAGCTTTTAGAGAGGGAGTTTCAATGGCGGACAAAAAATCTGTGCCAAGACCAAGAAAGCTATCTGTGTACCTTTATATTCCCAATATCATTGGTGGGTATTGAAATTTGATTCATTTCTAATCGTATTTGGGTGCAATGTATATGTTGCAAATTAGTTGCATCACGTGGAAAGAAATGAACTTTCGAGAAAATGAAAATAAATGAAAAAGGGGTGGTTCTCAATGTTGCTTTTGGCTTTTCATGGACCCATTTGCTTGACTATGAAATATGTAGACAAGGATAAGGGTAATCATGACTGTAATAATCTGAATTCTGAAGCTACTTAACGACTAGTTTGTGGAGAATTTATGATGAAAATGGTTTTGGAAAACGGCCGAGTTTATGTGCTTTCTTGACTACCTTGAATTAAAACTCGCTCGAGTTTTTACTTCTCTTCATGCTACTTTATCACTGAACATGGCATGTAGAATTCAGTTCAGTCCTTAGGAATTGGTTGGTAGAAGACCCTTTATTGAATCCGCCATGATATGTAACTGGTTGCCCCTTAATGTTAGTCCAACGAGTGTATTGATTTAATTCTATGCATATTGGTATGACAGGGTACATGAGGGTACTTATTAACTGTGTTGCCTTTGCTCTATGCTTCTCCAACAAAAGGCTTTTCTCTGTTCTCTATTTCTTCAGGTACGATTTAATTCTTCGGTAGCTTTTAGCTTTATTTCTATGTTTATTTTTCAGCACCTGTGCTTAGGAGGAAGTTTATGTGATTGAATTTGCTTTTTTCAGTTTTGTATGTGATGGAATCGATGGTTGGTGTGCTCGTAAATTTAATCAAGGTATCAAACTGTTGTTTTACAAGCTATTATCATGCGACATTACCAATCTATGGTCCAATAGGGACTCATCGGTGATTTGAACTTGAAGTTTATGGATCAAATAGCTTTATATCTATCATACGAGCAGCAAATAGTAGTTGATCTTAAACAAGTGACGAAAAACCATTAATTTGTCTTCTCTCTTCCTTGTTTTAGTTTCTACCTTTGGAGCTGTTTTGGACATGATAACGGACAGGTGATCCTTTAACCCTGTTAGCTCTCTCTCTCTCTCTCTCTCTCCACCGTATTGCAAACACTTGTCTATTTATTTTAAGGTTTTGACCGTATATTCTTTATATTCTCAGGATTAGTACTGCTTGTCTATTGGTAATTCTTTCCCAAGTGTACCGGTAAAATTACCTCTCAACATTCATATTTAAGGCTTCTATAAATTACATGAGCTTTATAAGATTGTTTTGGGGCGTTTAATGCAGGCCTGGCTTGGTTTTCCTCTCACTGCTTGCCTTAGATATTGCCAGCCACTGGTTACAGATGTACAGGTAACTTTGTCTTTTTCCCTGGTTATGGAGTTCAAATTTGTCCTTGAAAAGAGTTTTTTATTTTTAATGGCCAACTCTCTAATACTTTTCATGGCAGCACTTTCTTGTCAGGCAAGGTTAGTCATAAAGATGTTAAAGACAGCAGTAGTTGGCTTTTTAAGTTATATTACGGGAATCGGATGTTTATGGCTTACTGTTGTGTGGCTTGTGAGGTAATTCTGTTTGCCTGGTGCAATTTTATGTAACTACAATGTTTCTCTCAATCTGACTGATTAAGCTCTGCAGGTTCTCTATATATTGCTGTTCCTTCTTGCAAAGAACCAAACTGAGAATTTGATGGATGTACGTTCTCTCAATTTCTCGACTTGTTGTCGACTAAAGCTTTCCAAGGATTTATAGATGACCAACTTTATTTTTGACTTCCTCTTTCAGGTTTTACTGAATTCGACAAAACAGAATGTGCTACTTGGCGGCCTAGTCGGCATAAGTTTATTTGGATGGGCAGTCAAGCAAGCCGTAAATGTTATTCAGGTAACTAATCATAGTCTTCATTTTGTCTAAAACGGCAATTACTAATATCTACGAGTTCCTGTCATATATAAGAATCATGGATAGAATTTTATCATGTAACACATTAGAATTATGGATCCCATACTTGGTAATAAAAAGCAAAAGATGTTATGTTATTCACCAACGACTCGAATTTTGTAGAATTATACCCTATTACATTGGAAGTTTACATCAGATAATTTTCTTGATTGGTGTGTTGTAAATTGCAGTTGAAGACAGCAGCAGATGTGTGCGTGCTTTACGACATCGAAAAAAAGCAGAGGCCCTAACGCTAATTGATTGCTTACTGAAACCGAGCGGCATCACATGTTTCCTCCTCTGTGCCCACTTGTTCCCACTCAAATTTTCATATTGACATTGTAGATGGGTTTGCTTTTTAGCGATGTAACAGCTGAGGAAAGAAAAAGATTACAGACACTTTCATGACATGTTTGTCTGTTAAATTTTCTGTTATCCCCATTTCCCCTGTTTTTGGGAGTGTGTGTATTGTTAATACACACAGCCTTGGTGCTATTTCCCTGATTGAGATTTGTATGTTGATGACGTGACATGTTTATGTCAGAAAATTTTGCATTGTTATTGTTGATTTTCCTTGTTAATTTTTAACATGATTCTTTATGGCAAAGATTTTGTATCACGTATTGGCTAGAACCTTGGAAAATTATGGTCGACTGGACTGGTTAAAACTAAATTTGGCACTGATACTTGAACACCAATTTTTTTCTGAAGCTTTCACGCGATTGTTTTTAGAACTTCCTATGGAACAATATCATCACCATTTGCATGATTTGTAATATTAGATTCGGTGAAAATCACGTCAAAATAAAAAGGTAATCAAAACTAAGCAATGCGAATTTAAATTTGACAGTTCAATAGGTTTTTTCTCATCATCCACGGTAAAATTCTCATTATTCTTCTCACTTTAAGTCTTCAACCTCTCTAGATGCTGTATTTTTATGTCTTACTTGGGACACATGCTTGTAAGGTCTTCCGAAGACAAGTCTAAACCACAACACGAGCAACAAAAGAAGAAAATTGTGTTTGGAGTGAAAGGTTAATTGCACCATTCGTAACAATACAAGAGGAAACAAATGACTAAAGCAAAAGCGATAAGCCAATCCGATCTCTACCATAAAAGAATTACAAATGCGGAAGGCTTCCTCTGTATATGACGACTATTACGCTTTTAAAGGCAAAACAGGATGGCAAATGTGAATTACTTTCGCTAGAGAAAAGATGTTCATCTGCTGAAGTTTTGCTGTAATCAACTTGAAATTTTCACTTTATGATCCTTTTTCTAACTCTCCATAGAAGCTTGCAAAATGTGAATCTTGAAACCGAACTCAGAAAAATCAATACAGGCTGTACCCGAAGAACTGGCTGATGAGGATGGCGAACCCGAGGGCAATTGCCACGAGGGAAGATGCCCAGGTCAGTTTCTCGGTAATTCTGGGCACCCTATCCTTTAATGCTTGACTACATGAGCCTATGAATACAGTGTAGCTTCCCATTGCAACTACAGTCCCAACTAGAAACATAATAAGAAATGCAGCACCAGCCAATCGAGAAGGTAAAGCAAGAGCAGGCAAGATCATCATCAGTGCATCGGGTTGAAGCCCATGAACAATTCCGGTGGCAAAAGTAGCAAAACCAATCTTCTTCTTCTTCTTCTCAAGTGTGGAGGTCTCAAGCGCTTCATAAACGCTAACATCACACTCGACGTTCTCTAAGGCAACACAAGGGGTGGGGACTTCTGAAGCTTCCCTAATTCCCAAAGCACCAATAACAAGAAGCGTAAGGCCGACTACTCTAGTGCCCCAAGTTCGGATAACTTCAATATGAAGCTGATCCTTCAGTAGAAGAAATACTAAGCCAAAAATAACCTGACCAGCATCATGCCCACATCCCCAGAGCGCTCCAACAGCTGCACTTTCCATGCGGGAACGCCCAATTGAGAGCGGAGCCAATGCAGCAAGATGGTCAGGCCCTGATAATGTGTGTAAACAACCAGCAAAAAAACCAGTCCATGCACTACTTAGTAGTTCAGTCTGGATTAGTCTTCCCCCGACTGCAGCAGCAGCAGCAGCAGGGGCACCTGTCTTCGCTGCGGTTTGAAATCTTGCTAAAGCTGCTGGTGCAAAGATTGGTTGGATTAAGATCATAGCAAGTGTTGCGAGCATAATGTATGTCCCAGCAGCAATGGCCTGTAAATGTTTGCAATACGGAAACTTGTTATCTCTTTATCCTAAGGTGGAAGCATAGTGACGATCGTATTGAAAGTTGATCCAAATTTTCGAACTTTTCCGCCCTAAAACGAAATTTTATAGTTTGATTAATGACACTTAGGTTCATCATCCAACTTATTCCGCTTAAGAAAACATTACACCTAATTTTTCACAAACATATTTACCAACCAAACAAATTACACTTCAAAAAAGTTCCTCAATTTTATTTTTTAGATGTTGCTAAAACTAAGTGATCAAGAGATCGAGAACATGAATAAAATGCCATTTTGAAATCAATTTTTATTTCATCATTATGCTAACTAGGACTACCAATCCTAAGGTTCTTAGCTACTAAATCCTAAAATAATCTAATCACTAAACCTCTACGCTCTTCGAAATTACACGAAACACAAACCAAACACAAATGAGATCAATTTTCTGCTTTCTTTCTCCACAATTTCTCAGCAACCACACACTCCGTCAAACCCTCAACCGAATTATCTCAAGCTCCCATTTCCCCCTGGAAATTTCATCAACACAACGAAAATGGGAAAGAAGAAACTCCACAAAATTTGGACATTATTAAATTAACAAAACAGCAACTCTGTTCAAGGAAACAAGAAATTGAGCAACCGAGCCACCTTGCTTTTTTCAGAAGCCCCAATTGAGATCTCTTTGGGAGACTGGGGTTCTTGCGCCGATCCATAAGAAGACGCAGCCGAGGAAGAAGGCGGAATCCGCGAAGAGTTCGACGGCGTTGGAAATGGGGACGAATTAGAGGAATTCCGAAGAGAAGGAGAAGGCTGAGACGAGTTCTCAGATTTGCATGACAGCGAATTGACCCGCCTGAACTCGGGGCGAAGGAAGAGGAGGAAATTGACTTTGGCTGAGTCGAAGCGGGCGAGTCGAGGAAGGAAAGGAGAGGAGGGCTTGAGATGGAGCTTCAAAGAAGGTGTTGGAGATGAAGATGAGAGAAGCCTTTCCATGGCTTCCTTCCCTCTCTGCGTGCCTCCGTCTCGGTAAGAGATAAAGATTTTGCAGAGAGAGAAAGAAGAGAGAGAGGGCTGTTGAAGATAAAGTCTCGCTCAGAAGGTTAACAGAAAATTGAACGTTTTGCTCAGTCCTTGTTTTTGGGCAATTTTTATGGGAACATCGTTTTTTTATTTATCGGCAATTGTTTTGAATTTATCGGAAATTTTTTTGATGGAACAAAAAAAAAAAAAAAAAAAAACCTACCGGTAGGTTTTATTTTACGACATTTAAATTGTGCTGAAAATATGATTTTGACCATATTCAATTATTAAGATATATGCTTTACCTCCTTTAAAAATAATGCCTTTAAGGGTATGTGTTTTCATCGAAATAAAGACCCTCGTTTAAAGACAAAACCAAAAAAATCAGTGAAGTGTAAGAGATAAAGATTTTGGAGATGAAGATGAGACAAGTCTTTCCATGGCTTCCTTCCCTCTCTGCGTGCCTCCATCTCTGTAAGAGATAAAGATTTTGTAGAGAGAGGGTTGTTGAAGATAAAGTCTCGCTCAGAAGGTTAACAGAAAATTGAACGTTTTCCTTTGTCGTTATTTTTGAACAATTTTTACGGGAACATTGTGTTCTTTATTTTTCTAGTTTTATTTATCAACAATTTTTTCAGTGGAACCAAAAAAAAAACCTATCGTTAGGTTTTGTTTTACGACATTTAAATGTGTGCTGAAACTATGATTTTGACCATATTCAATTATCAAGACACATGCTTTACCTCCTTTAAAAAAATGCCTTTAGGGGTATGTGTTTTTGTCGAAATAAAGACTCTCGTTTAAAGACAGAACCAGAAAAATCAATGAAAAAGTGTAAGAGATAAAGATTTTGGAGATGAAGATGAGAGAAGCCCTTCCATGGCTTCCTTCCCTCTCTGCGTGCCTCCGTCTCTGTAAGAGATAAAGATTTTGCAGAGAGAGAAAGAAGAGAGAGAGGGTTGTTGAAGATAAAGTCTCGCTCAGAAGGTTAACAGAAAATTAAACATTTTTCTTTGTCGTTATTTTTGGGCAATTTTTATGGGAACATCGTTATTATTATTTTTCTAGTTTTATTTATCAGCAATTTTTTGGGTGGAACAAAAAAAAATAAAAAAACCTATCGGTAGGTTTTGTTTTATGACATTTAAATGTGTGCTGAAAATATGATTTTGACCGTATTGAATTATCAAGATACATGCTTTACCTCCTTTAAAAAAAATGCCTTCAAGGGCATGTGTTTTCGTCGAAATAAAGACCCTCGTTTAAAGACAGAACTAGAAAAATCAGTGAAGAAGTGTAGAGATGTGATTGAATTGATAACCGTGAAAGGCGAAATTAATTTTTAAAAGGATAAAATACAATTTTAAGTAGATAGAATATAATTTTCATAAAGTTTTATATATAAATTTATAAGGGATATAAAAAGTTTAAGGGGGCAATCATGTATCCTTATCCCTATATAGCCACTCCTACCCTTATTCATTAAGATAACTTGATATATATATTTTTTATGTGTTTACTTCTTACATATTTCGACGCTAAGAGAATTTCTAATGTGATGCTTTCTTTTTTTGAAACTCTAATGTAACGCTTATTTAATATTTGAGTAAAAAAAAAAATCACTCTTCATTATTTGATTGACATTATCTAATGTATTTGCTTTTGTACTTTTAGGGTTAATTTTATATTTAATAATTACAATATATT
>CAMOHE010047789.1:0-39212 GCA_946598075.1 Artocarpus hirsutus
TTTTATTTCTGGCCTTGGATGATAAATACTTCTCTAGTGAACCATTTGGTAAGAACTCATAAACAAGAGCTCTTCTTAATCCGTCAGCACAATAACCAACCAAGCGAGCCACATTGACATGGTGAATTCGGCCCATTATTGCAACTTCATTGATGAATTCCAACCCGCTTCCTTTTGTATTATTGTCTAGGACCTTGACTGCTACAAAAATGTCATTGGAAAGCTTCCCTTTAAACACTGTACCATAAGCTCCTCCTCCCAACTTGTTCTGGAACTTATTTGTGATTCTTTTAATGTCCGCATACGCATATCTTGATGGCTGAAATGCTTTGTAATCCTCTAGAAACTTCTCGATTCTCTGTCGATTTTCTGTATCCTTGTCCGAAGGATACACATAAAGAATTGCAATAATAACCATTAGCAGAAATGTAAATGACCCTGCCGTTGAACCTGTATAGATTATAAAAGCCTGACTCAATTAAGAACCATTGATGTACTATGTAGCATAACTACTTACATACACAATCATGATAGGCTTAAATACGAAGAAAACTCACCTGCGATCGCTATAGATTTTTTGGATGGGCCTGGAAAATAAGGCAATAGAAACTAGTTAATTAACACATAACATAAGATTTTCTAAAAATAATGGAGTTTGGTATCGTGTTCAAAATGAATCCTCACGTTTTCTTATAAAGGTGTTTTGCAAAAAGTTCGGAAATAGCGTTTTGTTTGCATTTAGCAAGGGAATGGAAACAAAATAAAAACTTTTTTCATATTTGTTAAGGAAATGGGAAAACATTCTGGAGTTGTTTTCCCTTTCCGTTTTCTTTTTTTTAAAAGCTTATATGCTCAACCAAACACAGTTTCACGTTTCTTTATATTCAAAACTATCTGAAAAAACAACCAAGTACAATTTTAGAAACCATTCCAATACCAGTCCCAAAAATTCTCATGTCCATATACATACTCTAAACAAAGCCATTTTAGAAATGCTCCCGAGTGGGATACAAAGCAGATTTATAAATTTCATACAGCGTCGTTCTTGATTCCGTAATTTCCTTAGCCCTTTCAAATATCAACTTTTTTGACCATGATCAAATGTTTAAATGCAAAAAAACTTTATAGTTCATCAAGGAGCAGAGTTATTACCTTTTCTTTGCTGGAATCTCTCTGCACATTCAAATTTATGTCCAATGCCATTTTTCTTCTTGTATTGTTCTTCACAATAAGTGCAACTTGGTTGTGACCATGTTAGTGAAAATGGACCCATAAGTGTGCTCATGTCATCATGATCAACTGGTGCATGGAAGTCTAAAATCTTAGTACAAGAAATGATCTGCCGATAGTCCTCTATGCGGCTGTTGGAATAAATGGCACAAATTTTATAGCCATTCCAACCAAGACAGGATATTCTTGAGTGAGATAATTGAGCAGGACAGTTCAGTAGCGTAACGCGAGAGAAATTATGAGTGAATCGAAAAGGAGAATTCGACAGATTGACAGATTCAAAACTTGGTTTTTTCCAAGACCATAGATCATCTGGAATATATACACCAATATTTTGCGAATGATAATCTATACCAGCTACATACAAATTTACCGAAGTAAATGGCAGCCGAAGCACCGTCTGATTTTCACTAGTGCATGATAGATCGAAACCGGTGCAGCCACAGTGGTTAGGCTGGTTCTCTCTAAGTCTGAAAGGGAATCTAATAGGTATCAACTGTTCCCCACACCATGATGATTTTTCGCAATCATCTTGGCTTGCTACTATGACTTTAGCAATATTGACTATCAAGAAAAAAAGGTGAAGAGAAAATATGGCCATTTTTGACGCACCAGAAATCTCTGCCGCAGCTGAACGCGTAGATTTCAGACTGTTTTTTACATGTAACGTTATAAATCGAGTTAATTATCTAAACTGGCAAGGGGTTCTTTGGTTAAAATTAAACAAGATGAAGGCAAAAAAAGAAACAAAAAATTAATAAATAAATAAAATTGGTGTAGACTGAGGGGCTTGAGAGGTACTTGTATTGATTTTTATTCCAAAATAGATTATGACTTCTGTGGTCATGACAACGCGGAAATTATAGATAACTAGTCAGAAGCAACCATCAAATTATTGCTGAATTATGTTTCTCTTCAATCCCCTTCCCCCCACCGCACGCGCCAAAAAAAGAGTTGAAACTTTCAGAAGCAACTTTCAATGAGTTTTGACTGCATTCAATAATTAGGACCACTATCAACTTGCTGGGACGAAGCCAGAAAAAATTAGTGAGAGAGGCAAAGATGTGACTGAATTAATGACCGAGGGGTGAAATTGATTTTACAGGGCGAAATACATATATGTTTCCCGCTATATGTGCTTATAATTGATGAAAAAAAAAAACAAGAGAAAGACATATATCTAGGAGACCATTTACGGCTTCATACTGTAGGAAGCTGCAGTTGTGTGGCAGAAAAGTACGAAATGGCGTTGAGTGGAAGAGTACCCTTGTTTATCCGATTCATAGCCCATCTAGTTGATGTGATCATCATACTCCACAAAACAAGCTACGCTGGCCATAATAAGCCACATTGTCCATCTTCTTCCTGTGGTAATCTCAGCAGCATTAGATTCCCTTTCCGACTCAAAACCGATCCTCAAGACTGTGGAGATCCAAGGTACGAGCTCTCTTGCGAGAACAACCTTCCATTCTTATACTTGCATACGCCTTACACGAATCAAAACGGACACTACAAGTCCTACGTACAAGCAATCAATTACGATAACTCTACAATTAGAGTTGTTGATCCTGATCTTCGAAAAGATGATTACTCCATCATCCCTAAATTTTCCATTACCAAAGATGACATTTTGTTTGAGAATATTGGATTTGAAACAACAATCAAGTACAATCGCGATGCTCATGGTTGTTGGTCGATGGAGTGGTCACGCTATTCCGATCTTATAGAGACGGTACTATTTTTGACCTGCGAAAAGCCGATAAATAGTAATAGATCTCATCTTTATAATTATATAGCAATAGCTTCTTTCAACAACAATAACTCTGCTTTTTCACAATCCAAAAAGGTATACTCCTATGTTGTTGTCAATGGAAATCTAAGTTTTTCAGATTTGGACGACTCGTGCCGAATCGATACGATGACTCTGATAAGGAAAGGACAGAATCTCAACACAAGTTCCTACAGAGACATTCACAATGAACTTGTTTATGGGTTTGAGCTTTCATGGTTACTGGGCTTCGAATTGGAATACACATACTTGAGGACTTGCGTTGGTAGAGATCTCAACAAGGCTCAATGCCTCACTCATTGCGGTAAGGCTTTACCGCTACTGCTGTTATTATTATTATTATTAGGATTGAAAAAACCCTGCTCTTTCAATAGTCCTAATTTTTCTATTCACGGTCATGAAAAAATTCAGTGACTTTTTTGTTTGTTTGTTTTTTTTCAGTGGCAGGTTCCACCGTGAAGGTAGTACAATTCCTTGGTAAGAAGACGATGATTTGAGAAAGCACAGGCTTTAATTCAGACTACTAGTCTTGATTTCAATTTATCCGCCACTATACAAAAATAAAATAAAACAAAATAAACATTTCCCGGGTTTAACTAGGAAAGGAAAAAAAAGGAAAAAACAATTAAGCACAGGCTTTTAGAAAAGTTTACTTCAATGAAAGTGATGTTAATTTTGAAAGACTTGAAATAGATATACAATATCACGTGCACTATTATATATATATATATATATATATATGTATGTATGTATGTATGTAATTGTTTTTACGGGTTCTTAAACAAATAGTTGACGATTGTTTTTGTAAAATTACAGAGATAATATTACCACTGAGAATGGTGGGTACTGTTCTTGTGATTGCCTTTCTGATCTATAAGTGGCAAAGGCGGCATCTATCGGCATATGATGGCATTGAAGAATTTCTCCAAAGTTATAGTGATCTGATGCCTGTAAGATACTCTTCATGGGACATTAGAAAGATGTCCGGAGGCTTCAAGGATAAATTAGGCGAGGGAGGCTTTGGTTCTGTATACAAGGGACAGCTTTCTGATGGTCGCCTCGTAGCAATCAAAGTGTTGGGTAAATCCAAGGCAAACGGGCAAGATTTCATCAATGAGGTTTCTACTATTGGAAGGATTCACCATGTCAATGTCGTGCAACTAATCGGTTTCCATGTTGAGGGGTCAAAGCGAGCTCTTGTTTACGATTTCATGCCTAATGGATCTCTTGACAAGTATATTTTCCCAAAACCAGCAATGACTAATTCCTTACATTGTAAGGTAATATTCGAGATCTCACTTGGCATTGCTCGTGGTATTGAGTATCTCCATCGAGGTTGTGACATGCAAATTCTACATTTTGATATCAAGCCTCACAACATTCTTTTAGATGTGAACTTTATTCCCAAGATTTCAGACTTTGGACTAGCAAGAATGTGCCCACCAGAAGATAGTCTAGTGTCTTTAACTGCAGCAAGAGGAACTTTTGGATACATAGCTCCGGAGTTGTTTTACAAAAACATTGGAGGAGTCTCTTACAAAGCTGATGTTTATAGTTTTGGAATGTTGTTGATGGAAATGGCAAATAAAAGAAAAAATTTAAACGCAGATGCCGAGAAATCAAGCCAAATCTACTTTCCGTTATGGATATATGATCAATTCAGAGAAGGAAAAGATATGGAAATAGAAGACGCCGTGGAGGAAGAATTGAAAACAGTAAAGAAGATGATCATAGTAGCATTTTGGTGCATACAATTGAGGCCCTGTGATCGCCCTTCGATGAACAAAGTCATCGAAATGCTCGAAGGAGAAGTTGAATCCCTACAAATGCCTCCAAAGCCTTACCTATATCCGCAAGAGCAAGAACACCAGAAGCATAACTTTGAGGATCATGCTGGGGAGACATCATGCTCATCAACAACATCAGAAGATCAATGTCTGGTCTAAAGAGTCTCATCTGATCTCTGGTGCGTGCTAAGACTATATATGTATCATGTAATGATCAATTTATGTGTTTGCCGGGGGAAAGTAATCAACACCCCCATCTATTGTTGCAATTATTGTCCTTCAGTGTATTTAAAGGATGTTTGGAAGGTGATAAGAATCAGTGGTTAGAACCACTTTTACTATAGCATGTAAGATCTTTAAATTGTAGCAATTTTTTTTATTGTTACTGTAACATATGAGAACTTTACACTGTTTATAACTGAGTTTATTGTGGGAACCCTCAGTCAAACATAGGGTTAGTTTTCTTTGACTATGTTTATCAATTACTTCTTATTTTGAATTTTAACTTGTACAATTATTTTGTCTATGTTTATCATTTAATTACTTCTGTTTATTTAGTTCTTATTTTGATTAACTTATGCAATTTATGTGTTTGAAGAAGGAAGCGATGCTTGTGAAATTTGAGATCCTATCGTTTTGGAATTTTTTTTTCTTCTCCCTGGAAGTGATGGTTTTGGGAGCTCCATTCTACAGAATATATTAAAAAAAGTTTTTTAAAAAAAAACATTTCATTTAGTACGGGTAGATTCAGGCAAGCTCTTTATGTATCTCTACGATCATAACCGTTTAATTTTAATTTCTACAGTAGGAAGTGTTTTGAAGACTTTTATGAGTGGAAATTGATACTGCAAATACAAGAGGACTTATTTTGAAGACAGATATTAATTAAATATGGCAGTGACTCAAAAAGGATCAACAAGGTAACTTGATATATCACAAACCGTTATTGTAAGAAATCAAGATCCAACTTATAATAACAAGTTTGTTTATTTTTTTTCTTTTGTCTTTTTAAGTAACCACTCAAGATTTTTAAGCTGTATTGTATTGAAATATAAATCTTATGAGAGTAAATTACAATGTTGCCCATGAAACTATTCGTTTGTTGCAGAATGCATCTCGAACTTTCAATCTTGACTAAATGCATTCTACATTTTAAAATTATTGATAATTAAAGTTCAATAGCTAATAAATATTAAAAAACATAGACAATTTTTGTCATCAAATTCGCACGCAAGTTTTCTTATAAGTAGAGAGCTCATCACTTGAAGAAAAAAAAAATTGAAGCTCAACACACGAAAATAATACGTAATGAAAATTAAAAGTAGCTAGTGAACTTCGGTTGTCAATGATTTCAAAGTTTAAAGTATATTGTACAAAGATTAAAAGTTTAAAGTGTATTATATAAAAGTGAATAGTTTACGGCTCATCTTTTAATATTGACAAATAATCTAACCCTAAAAAAAAAAAGGTTACATGCTCAAGGTTTGTACTCCGTGGAATTATGTTGGCACTTATTGTCGCCTTATAATTACGCCAGTCCTGTTCATTGATAGATAAACGTATATATCTTTGATGGATAGACCATGTGAAGACTTGGACTGGGAACACCGAATGAACAAGACAAAAGCAAATTATTCCGTGAAAGAAAATTGAAAACGAAGACTAATTGAAAGAAAGCGCAACGGCGGATTTATAGCTGCAAAGCTAGAAAAGTTTTTTTAAGGAGGATAGGTTAAAGTAGAGGTGGCAATAATCGTATTCGTGTCGTATTTGTGTCGACACGTTTACAACATGACACGTTTAACCCGAATACGAACACGACACGATTAATAAATGTGCTAGAAATATAAACACAAATACGACACGCCTATGACACCCTTAACACGACACGACACGATTAACACGATTATTAAACGTGCCGTGACGGGTTGACAAGATAACAACACGCATATGACACGTTTATGACCCAATTAACAAAAAATTAAAAAAATTAAAAAAAATTAAAAAAATTTAAATTTTTTTTAAAAAAGCCGATAAAGAAATTTAACAAAAACACAATATCTAATTAATACTAACCTACTATAAATATTTCAAATATTTTTATTTTTAAGTTTCAATGTGTTATAAAAAGGTGGATCGTGTCGTGCCGTGTTACCACGTTTACGGCCCGTTTAATTAAATGTGTTAAAGCGTGTTTAGCGTATTAGCACGAATCCAGCCTGTTTATTTTTGTGTTATTCGTGCCAACACATTTGTGGCACAATTAATAAACATGCAATCTAAACCCATTTATCTCGTGTCGTTTTCGTTTCGTGTCATCGTGCCGTGTCCGAATTACCGGCCCTAGTTTAAAAGAGGGTGGAGTCTATATTAAAATTTTAAAAGATATAAAATTTTAGAGGGAGGGAAATATAATTTTTATAGAATTTTATATACATATTAAAAAAATAGTTTAGGAGTGACTGTGTACCTTGTCTATGATAACTTTATCTTTTTGTAGCAACATTTATACACTACGAAATCACTTTGATTTTTTGATATTAATAATTAACTAATAGAATGGCCATTGTTTTGTTCAAGCCTTGTTCATAAAATTGATAAAGGTATAAATCATCATAATTCTTTGGAAGCTTTTTTTTTTCAGTGTTTTTAATCCAAAAAAGCTACGCTTAATAATAGGGATCAAATTGTAATTTTTAAATGTTTGAGAGCTAAATACATATTTAAAAAAAAAAAAAAAGTTAACTCGTAAAATTACAGTTTATCTCTCATTTTTTAAATTACAGTTTAGCCCCAATTCAGGAATCGTTGCAAATAGGTTCCTAGAAGACTTCTCAACCCATTTTCAATTAACAAAATTGAAGCAAATAGCTTGTTTATTGAAATTAATTAAAGCAAATAGCAGATCCTAAAGCAATTAAAGAAACTATCATTTTATTCTAAATATTTTGCTTTTTGGATTCTCGTTTCTACCCTTCGGCAAAGTTACAGACTCAGTCATGTGATGTCGACGGAGTGGACCGTCAGGACCAGTGATGGAGATGGTCGTCGCGAGCACTGGCGGTGGAGAGGATGACGAAAGCAGTAACAGATGTAAACTTAGATTGAGGGGCTTAATTTTTTTCTTCCTCCTATATAATATAGGTGTATATTATATATAGTCTTAAACATTATAAGGTATTACTTAAAAAAGCCATTATAAGATGTTAACACCTTACAAAAAAAAAAAAAAATCCGAACTCCCTTACTGGCCACAAGGACCAGTGTTCTTTGTTATCTTCTCTCTTTTTAATTTAAAAAAAAAGACTTAACTTTCGCTCAGTGTGGCTTGAGAAGTAGACACGCATGACTAAATGAATTTATTGCAGTTTCCAAGAAGAAAGCTTTCAGCTGTGGCAAGAAAAACTTATTCAACCAAGAATTGAAAGAAAACGACATGGTCACATAATGTATTTCCAGACCAACTATTTTTGAAGTTTCATCTGTATCATCTGATGAAAAGACTGAGACTGAGGGTGAACCTTCAAGCAAGATAAGAGATAATTATTTGAAAGAAGACTCAAAAAGGCGAACGCCATGAATGCATAAAATATCTTCTATTTCCTTTCCAACATTATTAATTTCGTTTTGCGTACATCCCACGGCAGCACTCGTGGAGCCCACAGCCTTACTCTTGCTTGAAGATGTCTCGAAAGATTTTTCGAATATTTCATTGTAGACTTGGAACGTTAGATGTGGTCTAATAGTCTCGTGGGGTCCATAGAAATTCCTTTTTCATCGACAAATACAAGACGACTTATAGTGAAGACTTAGAAAAGTAAGGGAAGGGGCAAAGTCCTCAAAAACTGAAGATAACCATCCTTATCGTTTTAAACTTCTGCTGCCCAAACGTCGATTTTAGTTGAATTCATAGGTTCAAATGGTTGAAACCCGAGTACCAAACACCACATACATACGATAGAAGGAAAAAACATATCGAAAGAGACATTTATCGTGGCTTCGATGAAGCTAGGCAAAATACCGAGGAAAATTTCCCTTTTAGGGCAAATTATATAGAACTACAAGCATAATATCAATGAGTTCCTCACCTTTTAGAGCGCGAACTAATGTAATAAAAAATGTAACGGGATTGAAAAAGAAAGTAAGTAAGATGTAGAAGAAACGCAGAACAAGAATCAAGAAGACGATTACTTCAAGTATCCTTACTGATTATGAACAATGAACCTGTCTTACAATAGTTGATTGCAAAATGCAAGAAAGACATAGGAAACCTTTTTATTTCCAGAAATAAAAGGATTACAAGAGATTATACAGGATACAATTTCTCTCTCTTGTCTTTCTGTTATACCTTTCTATTCTACCTTTTTCTCACATCATCAATTAATTCTGTTACAAAGGTACCTATTTATACACAGTAATAACCGACCATGATACCCTGAGTTAACCGACTTCCCTATTAAAGCTTATATTGGACTAGCTTTACATCTGGACCTATTTGGGCCTTAATATTGAACCACCTGGTTACTAACAATCTCCATCTTGGTTCTATATTAAGCTACACTTATTCCCCAGATCAAAGTTCAACATCTTCAAGCTTCAATATCTTTAAACAATGTTGAAACTTGCTTACTGCCAATGCTTTAGTTAACATGTCCGCTGGATTTAGCTCAATTGATATTTCTTTACAGCCACTCTTCCTGCTGACACAATATCTCTAACGAAGTGATACTTAACATCCACATGTTTAGTTCTCTCATGATACACTTGATTTTTGGTTAAGCAAATTGCTCCTTGTTTATCACAATACACTGTTACAGCATTAGAACCTCTCTGAATAAGCAATTTAGAAACAAGTCCATTTAGCCACAAAGCTTCTTTAACCGCCTCTGTTGCTGCAATGTACTCAGCTTCAGTTAAGGACAAAGCTACAACCGATTGCAAATTTGCTTTCCAACTTACTATATTCCCAAATACCTTGAACACATAACCAGTGACTGATTTTTGAGTATTGATACATCTAGCAAATTCAGAGTCTACATAGCCCATAACTTCCTCTTCATTAACAGACATCTTAGTATACTTTAAACCAAGATTGCAATACTTGAAAGATACCTTAGCACCCATTTCATAGCTTCCCAGTGCAGCTTACCAGGGTTACCCATAAACCTACTGATTACACTTAGGGAATAAGCCAGATTTGCTCTGCTACATACCATAGCATACATTATGCTTCCTACAGCACTAGAGTATGAAACATTCTTCATATAACTTCTTTCAATCTCATCAGCAGGCGCTTGTTCCATGCTTAACTTGAAATGTTGTGCAAGTGGAGTAGAAACTACCTTGGCTTTGTCCATTCTAAACTTAGCTAACACCTTCTTTACATAAGTCTTTTGAGACAAATGTATATTACTAGTTCCTTCCTTCCTAAGAATCTCCATGCCAAAAATTTTCTTGGCTGAGCCAAGATCTTTCATTTCTAATTCTTGTTTCAATAGATTCTTAACCTCACTTACAGCACTTAGGCTTTCACTAGCTATCAACATATCATCCACATACAAGAGCAAGTACATAGGTTTGAATTTTTCATGATTCTTAAAATAAACACAGGAATCATATCTAATCTTGCTAACACCAATTCTTAGCATGTATTCATCAAACCACTTGTACCACATTCTGGGAGATTACTTTAAGCCATAAAGTGACCTTTTAAGAAGACATACTTGGTTTTCAGTGCCTTTTGCAACAAAACCATCAAGTTGCTTCATATATATAGTTTCTTCAAGTTCTCCATGTAGGAAGGCCATTTTAACATCCATTTGTTCCAAAAACATGTTGAAATGTGCCACCATAGATAACAACACTCTAATTGAGCTATGTTTTACCACAGGTGAGAAGATCTCTAAGTAGTCCACCCCCTCTTGCTGAGTAAAGCCCCTGCCCACTAATCTGACCTTAAATCTTCTTTGCTCAACCCTAGGGATTCCTTCCTTTCTTTTGAAGATCCATTTACATCCAACCACTTTCGAGCTTTCAGGTCTTTCTAACAATTCTCATGTTTTGCTCTTCTCAAGAGAAGCCATTTCTTCCTTCATAGCCTCAAGCCACTGGTTACTCTACCTGCTCTTAATTTCCTCCATGTAGGTCTATGGTTCACCTTCTTCTTCAATGTCATTGCTAGCCACTAGTGCAAAGGCTATATGCTCCTCATGGCCATGTCTCTTGGGTGGTTTAAGAGACCTTTTTTGTCCATCTTGAGCTAAATTATAAGATTGTGGAACTAATTTTGACTGTGGTACATCATCAATGGGATCAGTTTAACCTTGCTCTCCTGACTCATTTCCAGCACTAGAAATTGTAGGCTCTACCTCAAGTTCTAATGTCTGCTTAAGTGCTTTTGGTTCTTGGGGCATTTTTTATGCTTTTGTTAGATTGGCCATTTTTTGTTCATTGAAAACAACATCTCTGCTAATGAGGCACTTAGGATGACCAGGTTTTAGATACCAAAGTTTGTAGCCTTTAACCCCTGTTGGATAGCCAATGAAAATGCACTTCAAAGCTCATGGCTTTAGTTTGTCTTGCCTTATGTAAGCATAGGCAAGACACCTAAAAGTCTTGACCTATTATAATCTGTTGGTTTACCACTCCAAACTTCTTGAGGAGTCTTGAAATTTAATGCTGATGATGGACATCTATCAATTAGATAGGTTGTAGTAGTTACAGCCTCTGCCCAAAAGGTTTTTGGAAGCCTTGCATTATCCAGCATACACCTCACCCTTTCAAGCAGTGTTTTATTGAACCTCTTTGCTAGTCCATTTTGCTATGGGGTCCTTTTAACTAGGAAATGCCTGGCTATACCATGGTTTTTGCACATTTGAGCAAACTGATCAGCACAGAATTCCCGCCATTGTTAGCCCTTAACTTCTTGACTTTCCTGCCTGTTTGTGTTTCTACCAATGTCTTCCATTCCATGAATCTTGAGAAGGCATCACTCTTATTCTTTAAGAAGTACAGCCAGATTTTTCTATAGTAATCATCAACTATCGAGATGAAAAATCTGCCTCTTCCATGTGATTCAACTCGTGCAGGCCCCCAAAGATCTGAATGGACATAATCAAGAATCCCTTTTGTTGAGTGTTCAACCTTTGTGACTTTTAGTCTTCTAGCCTTCCCCATTACACAATATTCACAAAATTTCAAGGATTCTATCTTGTCTCCATATAGCAAGCCTTGTTTATATAATTCCTCTAGACCCTTTAAACTAACATGGCCCAGCCTTTTATGCCATTGTTTTGTCTTATCAACTGCATTTGTTACTACTTGAGCTGACCCCCCCTATGATAGTCTTGCCAATCAATGAATATAAACCGCTTGTTCTAAGGCCCTTCAAAACTATTAAGGAGCCTTTACTCAACCTTAGTCTACCACCTTCACACTTATACGTGTAGCCTGCATGATTTAGCATTCCAAGTGAAATTAGGTTCCTTCTTAATTCAGGAACATACCTGACATTTGACAAGATTCTCTCTATACCATCAAACATTTTGATCCTTATTGTGCCAATGCCCCTCACTTTACATGTAATGCCCGAAAATTTCTAAATGTAATTTATTGTCGCAGAACACCTTAATGAATATGAAGATATATATATTTAGAATCATGAGCTCACTATTATGGTTATTACTGTTACTATCATAATGATTATTATTATGATTGATATCGACTAATAAATTCTACAAGTGTTTTCATTGCAACGTAAAGGTTTGAGCCTCTCGATCAAGAGCATGGTGTATATAAATGTGCTAGTTAATATATATGGTTATTGGTAATATGATGACATGCGATAGATGACACATATTCAAATGATATGTGTGTGTTGTGTATGCAAGTATACTGCGTGACTTTCTCTTCTGTTTTTGTTGTATTTGTCTAATAGCCTTATACATTAAAATATATGTAAGTGTTTTTTTTTTTTAGTTGTTGAATTAGATGTGCTTAAGTGCCCTGTGTATATATATATGTATATATATATATATATATTAGATAAGTGAGCACGGCTACTACTTCCTATGGGAAGCATGAATATATGTATATTATATTATAATATAATATTTCATATTGGAATATGAAATGTCTGGATGTTGAATACTTTTGGAAAATTTTATATGTATCTTACTATTATGGGTTGCCCACTAAGTAAAATATATATATATGTCACCTGCTTGCTCATATTCCTTTGTCTTAAACCGTTGCAATAAAACTTCAGTATTACCAGGAATAGCTACCGTCCCATTTCCCTTCTTCTCCTTGAATTACATTGTCTTCATATATATGTCACCTACTTACTCATATTCCTTTGTTTTAAACCGTTGCAACAAAACTTCATTATTACCAGGAATAGCTACCGTTCCATTTCTCTTCTTCTCCATAGATTACATTGTCTTCACATATATATACCACCTGCTAGCTTATATCCCTTTTATCTTAAAACGTTGTTCTCTAAAGCTCCATTGTCCTCTAAAGCTTCATTGTCCACACCCACAAGACTATTTATTAGCCTCTCAAATTACTCCAAACATCCTCTTAAAAAAAAAAAAAAAGAAGTCCAAACCGTGAATATCCAGACAAGTTGTGGCACAGTTGTTGATATTGTTATCGAAGTCCGAACAGAGCTTCTATATTGTTGAGAGGTCGGTTTTCTTTTCTTTTGATTCTATTTCTATCTATTTTCGTACAAAAATTTTCTTTAAAGCAGGATGAGTGTTAATTGATGTTGTTGAATGTTCCTTGTCAGTGCATAAATGTAAAAGTCTAATAAAAAAAAACTATTTAGTGTTTCAAGACAATGGAGAATACAAAAATCTATAAAGCTGCCCATATATATATATATATATATATATGTATGTATAGGTATAACCTTCCATAAATAGTTGCTTAAGTAGTTCTTCATGTGATTGCTGTACAACCAAAATGTCACTGTCAACATGATGCTTTTGCCTTTTGCTTTCATATAAGCGTTGATTGCTTGTTTTTGTTGTTGCCAATATATATAAAACCAATTAGAATGTTTTTCTTTATCAATTGTGCATTACAGCTGGCATTGAGTTATACTATTGTACAAGTGAAATTATAGTTATGAATTACATGCTTTATAATTAATTGTTAGAGCTAAAAACCATATACCAATATTTGTAAGACTATACACTATTTGTATGTTGAAGGAAAAAGATATGTAGACCTGTTGATTGGCTGAAAATTTCAATATGAAGGATTGGAGATTGTCTTTATGTTTTTCTTATTTTCTATGAATTTCTAAAGTTTCGGTTGTAAACTAGTAAATTAGTCTATATTATACTTTGGTTTTATAATTTGCAAAACATAATAAAAATAGTTATTGTTATCCAAATAAAATAAAATTAAATCTAGTGACATGTAAGGATGTTAGGAATACTGTGTAAAAAAAAAAAATTCGTTGATTGATAGCTGCCAGTGAAAAATGGGTAAACCTATCCAAGTTTAGAAAACTTTTGTTTTTAGCATAAGTGATATTTTTGCAATTCTATAATATGAATGTTAAATTCGATTTGGGACGACCTTAAATCATTGTAATGATGTTTTTTTAAAATTTTTTAACGCTAAATGGTAAATTAATAATATTAGGAATTTAAGCACACCTTTGCTCGACGAAGAGGCCGACCTTTCAACGCTTGCTGTGTCGGATAATTTGTAAGTAAAGTGCTTACCTGTAACACATAACGGTATTGTATATGTTTTCAATATTTTGGATATTTGAAGCATGATTTATCCTCTACATATTTCTAATGATTTAGAATATTTGAGGAATGATATATTTATATGATTATCTTAAAATTGCATAATATTATTATTGTGAAAGTTGCATTTGAATACATGACATTCTCACATGGCTTAGTGTTGTGGTTTATATGGTGCCAGGCACAGGGTGATTACTACCCCTTATTTAATTATTGGGAGATTAGTTCCCGGAGGGTGATTAGTACCCTTATTTTATTATTTGGGAGATTAGTTCCCGTAGGGTGATTAGTGCCCTTATATAATTGTGCCCATAAAAATAATAATAATAATAAGATAATAAAGCCCACACTAAAGCCTAGGCCTGTATATATTGTATTATTATTTAAAAAAAAAATTCATGCACCCATAAAACTTTAATTAACTATTTTGTGAGCTAAAAACTTTACTTACTAAGTTTATCACCCATATTATTAAGTTACATGTTACAGGAACTTCAAAAGGAATCTCTAGCTCATACGCTGAGTGAAGACACGATTGTGGCTGCTTCGGTTCGTGTGTGCATGTGGCCCGACCTGCGTGTTTAATTGTTTAAAGTTATTATTGTGTGTTGCAAATTAAATAATTTCCAAACTTGAGACTTGGAAAAACAAAAAAAAAAAAAATTGTTCTATTTGGATTGTGGTCGAAACTTAAGAGTTGTTATGCATTTTAACATCCCAAGAAAATTTTCGTGTAACTGATAATGTTGAATTATTCTCCTCTAATGAATTTAAATCATTTTTTTTACATTGAAGTTTTAAATTTTTTTTTTATAAAAAAAAATTCTGCAAATGTTATTAACTATATTTTTTTGTATTTTAAAATATTTTGGATGTCACGATCGGGGTCGTGACATTACATGCTTTGTTATTGCCAAGCATAACAATTCCCCTTTCTCCATCTTATAATGTTTCAAACTAGCTTCGATTAGGACACATGTGATAGGAACAACCTGAATCCAAGATCCATTCTTTGCTCAAATATAGATTAGCCACTAGTAGAATCTTAGCACTCTCATAGCCCTTCTTCAACGTTTACAAGGTCTCCTGAATTCTTTAATCTTCAACAGGCTTGATCTTTCTTTCAGGACAATCTCCTTTTAAATGACCTTTTTTATGACAAAGAAAGCATTTTCTTTTGAACCTAGTCTTGGATCTTGATTTGCTTTTTGGCTTAAAATCCCTCTTTTTAGGCCTCCTTTTAATTGCAAGACCTTCTGCAACTCCATCTTCTTTTGGTTCTCTATTCTTCTACAACTCCTTCAAGTTTAAGGTAGCCTTTACTTCTGCCACTGTGAGAGTTTCTTTGCCATAGAGCTTTGTATTGACAAAATGCTCATATCATTTTGGCAAAGAACTAAGCAAAATTATGGCCTGGTCTTCAACATCGATCTTCACATCAATGCTCTTGAGATCAAGAATAATTCTGTTGAAGTCATCAACATGTTTCTTCAGGGGCCATCTGAAGAGTGTAGAGCCTTTTCATAAAGTAGAGTCTATTCGCTAGTGACTTCTTCATGTACAGAGCTTCCAGCTTTTCCTAGATTCCTATGGCAATTTCTTGTTTTGCAACCTCCCTTAGAACTTCATCTCCAAGACTGAGGAGGATGGCACTATGTGCCTTGTTCACCATATCTTCTCTCGACTTTTCTTCAACCTTCGAGAGTGCTTCCTTGGACAGAGATGCATCCAAACCCTAATGAACAAGTAATGCCTTCATCTTTAGATGCCATAGACTGAAATCATTGGAACCTATGAATTTCTCCACTTCTAATTTTGCCATCGCCATGCCTACCACGAACTTAGCTCTGATACCACTTGTAGAAGAAACGCAGAACAAGAATCAAGAAGACGATTACTTCAAGTATCCTTACTAATTATGAACAATGAACCTCTACAATATTTGATTGCAAAATGCAAGAAAGACATAGGATGTAACCTTCCCCTTTACAGATGTCATAGATGCCGTTACATTCATTTCTTAATACTTTTATTTTAAGATAAATGATTTGGTTAAAACATAATTTGATAACATAACCTAGGATCTATGCATGCATTTTTTTTTTAAATTTCTTGTTTATAAACATTCTTTAAATAGTTTATCCTACCAAATAATAAAACCATAATTTAAATAAAAATAGCACAACATTTAAAAATCTGCTTGCACAGCTTGGTAGGCCGAACTTTGAACTTCGACAAGCTGAACCTAACTGGCAGTCTCAACTCCAACCACCAGTAGGCCGTCCGAGGTTCTACAAAACGGGGTTTAAAAATTTGCTAAGTTCAGTAGGCCGACATAGTGTAATCGACAGGCTGAACTTTACATTAGCAGTCTGACCATCTATCAAAATCAAATTTTAATTTAAAACAAGTTTCAATATCTTAAAGTGCAAAAAATAAGTATAATTAGAAAATAATACATAGTCCAAAAATCCTTAAACTTCTTCCTTGGCGTCTTTCGTTTTTAATTCATCGTGCATAGCTCACACGTCTTTCCTTGCCCTCCACATATTCCATAATTTTCTTACCTTTACCTACAATATGATATAAAACTAAATAAGCTAAAGCTTAGTAAGTATATTTTATATCTTACAACTTAAAAACACTTTATGAACATCATCATCATATGCATCTTTAGAATAGTGCATCAAGCACAATTCTATAAAGAACATATCTTTCATTATATTATCCATATTAAAACTTTGGTCATTTTATCTTAAAGGTCCAAGTGTTGCACCATAATCATCATTGTAGGCATGCCGTCATGAGAGGAGAAGGGTAGCTAATCTTAAACCAATCATGACATCATAACATAACATAACATAAACATGGGTATGCAACACTTATTTAAGTGATATATATATACACATATATATATATATATACTTATATGCTTTGAAAGACATCATCATCGAAACATGCATAACCTTACACATCGAACTTTCATAATAATCGTCATTAAAAACCATCATAAGACCATCATGAACACATATTTTAAACTTTTGTAATTTACATCATGTTACAGGTGAGAATGTACTTATTTGTATAGCTTACTTAACCTTAGTTTGTAGGTGAAATCGCAGCAGTCTTGATGTGCTTGCTCCTTAATGTGTTCATGTCATACATTCATTTAAAATAAGAATTAACATTTATTTTCATGAAACCATGAAATCATACAACACCACATAACATCTCCCAATACCATGATTCATCACACATACATTCATCTCTTGAAAACATTAATTCATAATATGTTTCATTAACCATAAAACATTAAGACAAAATAATCAACACAAATGCTTCGTAACCTCTATGAATTCATAGCTTAATAACTTACAAATTCACACACAATTTGAGTATCACACTTGGCAGAGACAAGGTTAATATATAAACATATTACCATGATTTTTCATTGGTCATAAAAATTCTATTTGATATTTAAAAACAAGTCACAAATTCATCACACAAAATCTGCCAATAATAGTTAGGCAATGAACAACTCCAAAGTCAGGTCCATTTATCACAATATTGATGCCATAGAAAATCTACAAAAATTAACACATATAAGAGACACCTAGAATTATAACATATCCAAAAATCACCTTCAAATAAAATTCAAAACAACTCAAACCGTACATTAGAATGTAGAGACAATAATAACTTTCAATGTGTGGGTAGTGAGTTATATACATTTATCATATTCCAACAATTAAAATAAAATTACTATGACCCTAAAATTTATATGAGAACCTAATAACACATAAACATAGTACCATAAAAAATTTTATCATTAAATAAATTCATTTAATTATACAAAAATGTCACAAAATAAAAGTTCAACAATTTAACTATAAAACAGTCTAAAAACTTAGTTTCAATAAAAAATTTCATAACACATGAAATATTCATCATATTATTATGAGACTTTACAATTTATAAATTAAATATACATAAACATATACATATGAAATTTTGTGAGAAAATCATTCATTTGCTTTATGAACAAAGGCTACATTTATGTGCAATAAAAACAATCGGCAATACTTTTCTGTGAGTAAGCGAGAGAAGAAAATTCATATCTTAATGTAGAAAAATCCAATGATCGTGAAATTTGGAGGAACATTACATAACATATACATGAATAACATATTAAAATTTCAGAACAAACAAAAATTTGTAGGCTAAGATATGGGGTCGGATTATAGGGTAACAAAATTTTTAGAATTGCTAAGAAGAGTCTCTTATCTCAAAACAATTCTTCTCAAGCTTCCTTCAAATTCACCCAAGATAAAACCCAAATTTTCATTCAATTATTTGCAGGGGAATAAAGGAGAGAAGAGGAAAAGAAAACATGTACAGAAGAAAAGAAAATCTTTGAGAAAAAGAGAGAGAGATATATCGTTTACGTGAAAAGATGAGAATGACTTGAAAGAAAGAGATATTCTTTTCCATATTATGAGAAATTTTTTGACTAAATTCGAGGTAAAATTCATGTGGAAATGGAGAGAAATAGGGAAAGTCAAATTGATTTGATATTCTTACCATATATCACAATTTTATAAGAGGAAAAACCCTCATCAAATAATCCAATCAACTTAAAAGTCAAACATTTTATTTCCTAAAATGAGGAATCAATACAAAAATATGCCAATCAATCAAAATAAATCATCCAATTTTTTCCAATAATTATAATTATCATTGTCACAAATTTTGAGAAATTTATACTGACTGCTCATCAGCTGTCTTCGGCCTACCGATGTATCTGTGAGGTCCGGCTTGCCGATGTACTTTCATTGGCCTGCCGTTCTGTGAGGGACAATTCTATAATGTCTCCTTTACGGACGTCATAATAATCGTTACTTTCAACCTTGTTATCATTATTTATAAGATAAACAATTTAAATTTAAACACAACTTGAAAAACATATCCCAGGATCCATGCATACACTTTTTTTTTAAAAAAAAATATTCCAAATATTTCAAATCCTTTTTTTTATAGTTTATCAATGCCAAATTAACAAAAACATAATTCAAACAAAATTTCAAAACAAACTTTAAAATCTGTTTAAACAGTTCGCTAGACTGAACTTCTGCAAAATCAAAATAAATGTAAAACAAGTCTTGTTACTTAATAATGGAAAAATTTAAGCATTCAAAGAAATGAAAACATAGTTCAAAAAATAATAATTCTTTCTTGGCATTCTTCCGTTTCCAATCCATCGTTTACAGTTTACATGCTCGTCTTCGCCCTCCACCTATTCTATGGTCCTCTTACCTTTATCTGCATCATGATTATAAACTAAGTAAGCCAAAGCTTAGTAAGTACACTTTCCTATCTCACAACATAAAACATTTCATGAACACCTTTATGAAACATCACAATCATAATCATCATTAACACAATAATGTACTTGGCATAGTTTCATATACAACATATCTTTCATTATCATTATTCATATTAAAAATTCATTCATTTTATCTTTGGGGGCCCAAGTGTTGCACCATAAATATCATCATTGTAGGCACGCTGTTATGAGAAGAGAGGAGTAGCTAATCTTAAACTATACATGACAAGTCCAACATTTAGGACATCATAAACATAAACATAAACATAGGGTGTGCAACACTTAATTAAGTGATACATATATATAGATATACTTTTAACATACCTCGTCATTGAAACAGTCGTCAAACTTTCTTGTCATAACAAGAGTTTTCATGAGAAAACAACATGTAAAAACAAACTTAAAAATTATCATGAAACATATTCTCAAAACTTTTTCGTAAACTTTTATCATATTGCAGGTGAGAATATACTTACTTGTCTTGCTTGCTTACTAAACCTTAATTTTGTTGACGTTGCTACGGTTTTCGATGTACTAGCCTTTTGGAGTGTTCATATCAAACATTCATATTGACCACAAGTTACTAGCAATACTATTAGCAATATATAAACATCTCATACGATCATTAAACATCACCTTATCATGTAATAATATCAAGAAGTACAAAATTACAATTTATAAACCTAGGGCATAATTCCCAAAAGTATGCAGAATGACCTTTATTCACTTAAAAATTCATAATAATTTCATCTTAACTCCAAATGAGTCAAAACTAGTGGCATTAGAAATTAGACTCAAAAACAAAGAATTTTATATATTACACACATATTTTGACAATAATCTGCATGAAGAAAAAGTCCTCGAAATTCAATCTAAATTTCTAGTCTATGTAAAACTATACAGCTTTTAAGATCAACTTTGAAAAATCATAACTATTTAAAGAAAACTCCGATTCAAGAGATTCAAAATCCTAATGAAAGCTCAAGATGTCTAGTATTTAGAAAAAATATAAGAAAAATATTAACAGTGCAATGTAGGATCTAAAATTACTGAAACATGACGGCTGTTAGGTGTTTGTTGAAAAGTAGACTTAAGGCATCAAAAATTCAATACCAATTCATAACCCAATAAAACCTCAATTAACATGATACCAATTAATAATAAATATATACCCATAAAGATCTCATTAGCAAATAAATTTGTTTAGCCATACAAATAGGTCACATAAACAAGAAGTACCAAATTCACTGAATAGACAGCCATAATAACCTATCTTAAAGAAAATTCAAGAACTCATAAAATATTCATTAAATTACCACAAAATTTTTCAGATCATAACTTAACATATGCATAAATATCTCTGTAAAATTTCGTTCAAATCAGAGGTCGTTTGCCCCTTAAACATGGACTATACTTTTGTGTAAAATACCAATCAGCAACAGTTTGGTCATGAGTGGCAGAGAATGAAAATTTAATATCTCAGCATGAAAAATTCCAAATAAAGTGAAATTTTTAGGAATATCACATAACACATACATAAACATTATACTAAAATTTCAGAGCAAACGGAAATTCGTAGACAAAGTTATGGGGGTCGGATTACAAAGGAATCAAAATTTCAGCAATAGTCTAGAATGAGTTTCTTACCTCCAAAATGATTCTTCTTAATGCTCATGAATTATCTAAGTGAAAACCCATTATTTTATTCAATTATTTGCAGAAAAATAAGGGAGAGAAGGGAAGAAATCATGGAGAAGAAAGAGAAAGTGTCTAAGAAAATTTTAGAGAGAGAGAATTTTCTTTGGCTAAAAATTAAGAAAATGAAGATTTTGGTGGCTTAGAGGTATATTTATAGGTTTATGAGAAAGAAGCGATTAGATAAGTGTAAAAAACCTTAATCTTGATATAATTCAATTTTTCCTCTTTTTTTTTTTTTTTTTTTTTTTTTTTGTAGAATCTCTCTCTCTTTTTTTCTTTTTTTCTTTTTTTTTCTTCTCACGGCAATCTGCCGTTTCCTTTCCTTAAACATAAGTTATATTAATATATATATATATATATAAAATAACTAATTATAATATAAATATATGTAATATAATATAATATAAATATATAATATAAACGTATAGTATAATATAATAATATAATACAAATATATTATATTATAATATAATATAAAATTATATAATACATAATTACTTATATACAACAATAATATTTACTTCCATAACCTCAAAAATATTAATTTCACATGTAATTATTATGACAACATTAATATTATAAAAATAAGAAAATATGCAACAACATTCATGTCATCATCAAAAATTTAACTTTAGGCATACATAACCTTAGAACATTATAAAGATTATGAATTTAGAGCAAGTTGGAACTAAAAAAAATATATTTTTAACTTATCATTACTTTCGACATAAATATCCCGAGCACATTGATCCTACGAGACCGTCACCTATGACATTACTAAATAAAAAGTTAATTTACTAAACATAAATAATTATAGCACTAAAGTATCACATTCTAACGTTAAATTAACATAAGTGTCTATAGAAGAGAACGGCGGGTGTTACAAATTCTACCTGCCGAACTTGAAGGTTGACCTGCCGATTTGCCTTACACACTAACGTTCAACAAAACATTAATTTATTACAAAATTATTATTAAACATACATCGTAAATGACATGAACACTTGAGCACATCAATTTCACGTGACCGTCACCTGTCATAATACTCAAATAAGATAGTCAGTAACATTATATCACATATCAATAAAGAAAATATTTAACGTCGTTACTCATCTGTTACATGAAAATTTGGCAGGGTGTTACATTGTTCAATTACCTACCTTTAGTTATCCTCAATTATATTAAAGATGTTTAGGAAAGAAAGTGCGTAACTGAATAACTACTTGTTGTATTACAGTTATTTAGTTTTATCGTTGTAATTTAGTACCAACTTACTAAAAATAAAATTGAATCGATGTTTATGAATTTCTTTTTTTTTTTTGGTTTTATAGTCAATCGCTTTGTTGTCAATAATTATCATAATTAACTTTATGCTATAAAGGGCATTTAAATATTTTTTTGGACAAAATTAATAAGTTATACTTAAAAAAGGATAGTTTTTGGAGACTTATCTTGTAAAAAATAACATTTTTTGGACCTAAGGAACAAAAAAGCCTAAAAAATTGATATATGTTATGTCATTAGTAATGAAAAGAATATAAGCACTAACCGTGTCAATAAATTAAAAATTTACAGACTTGAGTGTCTAATTTTTTAAAATAAGGATTAAGCTGCCAAAAGATAAAGAGTTCGGAGATTTGAGTGTTCAAATTTTTAAAATAAAAACCCAAATACTGAAGGTTACAAATTTTGAAGACGTGAGGCACAAAAAATCTTTAACAAATAAGATAGTTAGGTGGGCTATAAAGGTTCAAAGTCCTATAATACGATTGAAATAATTTCCAAAATGGGGAACTTATTAAAAAAGATTCATCTTTTTCTTCAATATTTTTGAAGTTACGCTTTCTCTTTTTAAAAAGAGTAAGAAAAGATAAAGTCATATGCTCAATAATAAACGTGTACGAAAATGTCGTAAATGGTAGTTGAAAATGTTTTGTTACCTATTGGTGTTTAACATGAGACAAATCTATTTAACAAAAGTAGAAAAAAACAAGGACATCACTAAAGAGTACTAGTCCTATGAATTTATATGAGAAGAGTGGATAAATAGTATGATAAGTTAACTCTTTGCATAATCAAGATAGAGTATGAATGGGTATATTTATGGTGTGTCAAAAATATATTTATAAAATGTTTTTGTTGTAGGTCTAAAAATTTATGAGATCCTTTAGGAACTATATTTTTTGGACTACTGTCGATAGATCGAATTGTATCTATCGTGAACATTATTAATACGTGGAATGAACAATTTAAAACATTATCATATCATTTTTAGGGAATGTTACCAATAATAAATAAACAAATTTTTACAGATACTACTAGCAGATGGAATAGTGTCTTAATTAAGGGAACACTGCTGGTAGAAAGAAAATATTAACGAAACTAATTTGTCGGTGGACGAAATAGTATTTCTAGGATCACTACTGGTAAAAATTTATTCATAATTTGAAAAATTAAGCCAATAAATTTGTATCTCTTGTGTGGTGGTTCTTATAAGTTTATTTACTTACTTGTTATTTGAGTTTCCTGGTTAACGTTTAGCTTTTCATCCATGCACCGGGTAGTCGGTTCCCACCGGGCTTTAACTCACTCTTTTTTTTTTATTCTTTAGATGGTAGATAGTGTGAATTGGACCCAGTTACGAGAAGCTTATAGCGAACTTTATAAATCTTTTGGGAGGAGCTTCATACTTGTGTTGGATATTTTATATATTTGAATGATTATCAAAACTAGATTTGGGATTAAGAAAAAATTAATATGTATTAAAGTGCGTTATATGTTGTAGGGTGTTGATAGATGATGCATGATGAACACTTTTTATGATATTTTATTTATAATATCTATGTTTGTGTGCATTTACTGTGGGTAATTTCCTTGAAATGAAATTTGATATTTTATTTAGCAGATTTGAAATTTTACAAGAGCCCTGCATTTTAGAAACTTAATAGGTTTTCTATAGACCCCGGTTACAGCTCGTGACAAAAAATTCTCTTAAAGATTTAGATATATAGATGGCTAGGATCATTTTCAGATGGGTGGTGTCAACCACCACCAGGAACTGCGGCTCATAGCATGGATGACGGTGGAGCTCCGGTGATGCATGGTGCATGGCAGATTTTGATAGGCAATATGGTTCTTTTTAGACCCTTAACTTATCTCATTTATTAACACATGCAACACACGAAGAATAAGAATTCAACAAGCTCTTCAAACCCTTGACTAACTCCACTGAATCAAAATAAAATCTCCACTTTTTTCCCATTATTTTCTTGCTTGTTAGCAGCTACTACAAGGAGAGAATATATTATTTCTACCCTATTAATTTAAGCGAAGGGCATTACCCCTAAATATTGTCTTTAACATTAAACCATGCGACAATTAGGCAATTCCATCAATAAAAATAACACATTTCTTAGTAAATCTAGAGAAATATTGTAGATTAGAGAGTATAACTCAATACTTTTTAAAATTCGGGCCACATGTTGACACAAATGATATAGTTAAGAAAGAATTTATAAATTTAGTCTTCATGTTTAGTTACCATACAATTATCTCTTCCCTAACATGACCATGCAAAATGCCATAATATAGAAGTGTTTTTTTTTTCTCTCCATGTGGTACCATTTTGTGGTTGATTTTAGAGGGTGTCTATTCAGAGGCTTCAATAGGTTTGAACTAAATTTTGGATTCAGCAAGTGTATCGTTGTTTAAATTTAAAATTCAACTTGAATCATTGAAATGACAATTTGAGTCTAAATAGTACCTAAACTCATATTTACATCCTTAATTTACTACAAGAAAAATTACATTTAACGACATATTATTTACGATACGTAGTTTTTGAATGTCGTTGAAAAGTACATACAACGATATCGCTAACAAGTATGTCATTAACGACATTTGAAACAACAATTAATGACATCTATATAGATGTCGTATTAAAAGTCTCCTTTTAACGACAATAGTTTAGTGTCGTTAAATTATTTGACGATAAGTAGAAGATGTCGTCAAAGCCTTGGAGATTCTACGACACCCCTTATAGACGACATTGGTCAGCATGTTGTCTATAAGAGATGTCATGGAAACTCCAAGGCTTTGAGGACATATCCTACTTGTCGTTAAATAATTTAACGACACTAAACTATTGTCGTTAAAATGAGACCTTTAATACGGCATTTATATAGATGTCGTTAATTGTTGTTTTAAATATTATTAACGACATCTTTGTTGGAGATGTCATTGTATGTACTTTTCAACGACATTTAAAAACTACATGTCGTAAATAATATGTCGTTAAATGTAGTTTTTCTTGTAGTGATTTCAAGACTTTTGGGCTCAACTTTTCTCACATGTGAGAAATTTTTTATTTCTTTTTTCATACCCTTACACAATTTTAGATTTTGAATTTTACTTTCAGACCATGCTTTTCAAACTTTCTTTGCCAAAGCTAAAGAGTTCAAACAACCATGATATGAACCTCCGAAACAAACGGACCCATTAATGTGTCTACATCATAATAACATCACAAGGAGAAACATGTTCTTAATGTTATGTGCATGCGTACCTTCCAAAATATTATAAACGTTAGTAAAACAAGCCTACCTACCAAAATATTATAAACGTGTAGCAAAACAAGTACAATTACAATTACATTTAAACCCATATAGCAAGCGCACAGGGAAACCTACCCTTTTTTTTTAATCTATATATACGATAAGACAACTTGGTTAACTAGGAGTAAAGAAGGGAAGATAAACATGGCGCCCTTGAAGAAGGTTATGGTCCTGAAAGTTCAATTCTTACTGCTACTAGCTCTTATTGCAATGGCAAATGCTCGATTGGATTTTCTAGAGCTTCCAAACACCAAAATCAAGGCATATGTCCCTCAACAACTAGGTAGCTTTACTTTCTCAACAACGTATACGTTCTTATATTTTTTACTACTCAATTTCCCAGCTAATGACAAGTTGGTTTTTATGTTAATCATATAACTATATTTTTTATTAGCGGAGAAACAAGAGAAGTGTCCATGGCCTTTGTGTTGTCAAAACTGTGTCTGCGAAAAAGATGAATCAGGAAAAGCGCAGTGCCAATGTTTGGACTTGAAATATGAGGACGTTCCCCCAGGCTGCAAAAATGGCGTATGCCTGCTTATGTATCCGCCGTATTGTCAATGCCTTGACAAAATAGAGACTTGCCCTCCAAAATGCCTCTGGGGTACAACTGCCTTAGACTAATATTCCATAGAAGTGGAAATATTGGCACCTATCGTTCTACTAAAGTACTTTGTCTTATGAACTTTGTACTTAATAAATGCCATTGCTTCAGTCACTTGCGTTGAAGTGTAGGCTTTTAAATAAAAAGAGTGCCATTATCTTATGAAGCTGATTGTGTAACAATTAATACTCAGAGTGTTCTTATAAACTTTTCAAAGTTCTTTTAAATTTTCTGGTAAACAAATGAAATATTTTGTTGAATATACATCCATTAGTAGGATTGCAGGAATAAATTATAGAAACTAATATTAGTAAATAAAGACAGGAAACACTTACGATTCTTTTTCTAATTAGCCGCAATATTATATCTATATGATCCTATGCCACGTCTTCCCGATGATAAAAGAAGAAGGAAAATAATAATAATAATAATAATAATAATATTGTCCAAAAAGATACACACTCTAGAGGCCGAGAAATACTGCTAGAAGTAAAGACAACTTACTTTATTATATGTATCACTAAAACCAGATACAGAAAAAAATACTCTAAAATCATGTTTGACAAAATTTCATAAGTGTGTTTCATAGAAAAGTCCAATAATTTCATCGTGCTTTCCTCAACATTAACGGAGGTTTTGGGACGCCCGCCCCGTTCCATCCCCGTCCATTAATAAATCAAAAAATAGAATAAAAGGATATAAATATGTCAATTTAGAATGGTCATCTAATAATAAAATTCAATTATTTTCATTATGATTTTATCAATAAAGTTATGGAGTTCTATTGAGCTCCAGTGCAATGCTTTCAGAACATGCAAGTGTTTCTATATTATAATCTTACGTTCTAATGATCCAAGAACACTACGTTCTTAATTTAAATTTGGCACCGTCATAATCTTATCAAAATAAAATTTCCCATTTTATTTATTGATTGTGATTCCTAATTTCATACTATGTGCTTTTTACATCTTACGTATATGAACACGTTATATGTATAACTAAAGATCTTATGATTTGTATTGGATAAAAATTAATATTGTTTAGTCATTAGGAAAAAAAAAAACCTTACTAGCGTCTAGGAAGCTCAAACTAATTAAATAAAAAAATAAGGTTCAAAAAAAAAGAAAATTAGGTTGGGTGTTCTTTTTAAAGGCCTTTTCAAAATAAATGACCATTCTTTTTCTAAATTTGATAAATGGCATCTCCTTATTAATTATAAAGTCAAAACAAGAAAAATAACTTTTCTTAATTATTAATCAGCTATAGTTTATCAATGATAAAAGCATGCTTTATTAATGATAAACTCTTGTAAATCAGTCACAAACTCAATACATCAGTAAAAAAAATCTTAAAAAAATCAAAACCTTCACGTTCTTCCTTCTCTCTCCCTTTTCTGGCACTGCCCTCCGATCTAAAGATGCTCCTTTGATCGTTGTCGAGGATCTCGACTGGATCTTCACAAAATATGAAATTGAACCACCTTCATCAATTTCACAAAATATGCATATCAAAACTTGTATGTGTAAAAAAAACAGAATCTTACATACCTACTTGCCCTCAAATAGCTAAACCCATGCAATGACATGAGGTATGGCTGTGGCTAGAGACTACGATGATGAATATGGCTTACTGGACTAGCGAGAATGATCGTTGACAAGGACGGTGAAGCTAAGTGGCAAAGGCTAAGTGAAGCTAAAAAAAGACAGAGAAAACTAAAATGGGCGAAATAGAAAGCCCATACCGACAAGAATGGCGATTGGGAGAGCTACATTGGCGCAATGACAGAATGGTGGCTAGAGGGGGAGGAAGATGGTTTTGCTGGGGATGGGAGAAACGGCTCGGTGACAAAAATGCCATAGGGTTTTAGAGTAAAGGTTTTCTTATCAACAGTATTATTGTCCTTTTGGTTTAATTAAAAACCTAAGTTTTGAGAATGGTCGGCCATTCTCCTAATTTCTAAAAGTTAAGGTTACATAAATCCCAAAAAGAAATGTATTAGGAGTATTAGTTAAAACCAATTTTGGTTGAGAGCATTGTAGCGTTTTAAAGTTTTATACTATAGCACACTTTTTCTTGACACTGTGAGAGCCTTACATTGTAGCAACCAAAAACCTTGGTATGTTAAATAAATTTGTGTTTGTGAAAACAACTGCTTTTGTTATTTATATATTGCACTTCATGTTAATGAAAAAATGTTTGATTTGAACCTGAATTTACTTTGATGTAATTCATAAACTAAAAGGAGTTACATTGCTATTTTAGAAGCAGAGTTATTTTGAAAACAAAGGTGAAATTCGTGTGGGTTTATTGTAATCTAACTAAATTCTGTATTTATTTTTGCTATGCCAATTTTTTAACGTATGTCACCACGATTTCGTCGAAAATGCTACCTAGGAGTCAGATTCTAAGTTTGAGAAAGGAAAAGAGGTTCTCTTGTATGTTGATGAGTCCAGACGAAAGCTAAATTCCAGGTTCATAATGTAGAAAAGATAGAAACTTATGTCATGATTTTCGAAGGCTTTTTATTTTGATTGTAACTAGCAGATTTTGGTCCTTGTTTTGAGCAAGCTACACTAAGCAAGGCATTTATTAAATGCGTGCATGCAAAATGTGGGATTAGGATATTTAGAGCCAGTAAAAGGCTATCATTTCCCTGATGGGTATGATTCTTTTTTCAATAGCAGATTAAGATTCATGAGGTTCGATTTGTTTGTGTGATGTGGGCTGTAATGCCTTCACTTCCTATTATATGCACAAATTTTATTAGAAAGTGGAATTGCCAATGATGAGATGTGAATTTTAGTCATTTCTTTATTTTTTAATCTGAATTTTAGTAATAACTTACACTTAATGTAAGAAGATTATGGATTCATTTTGGGACTAGAATATGGCAACATGTAGCAAAAGCATGTTACCGAACCACTTACGAGTCAAGGGCGTTGTTAATCTGCGTATTTGTGCGAGTGGCACCTGTTTTATGACTTTGGATATGTGTGTATTCTTGTCCTTTGTGGCTGTTAATTGAAGCTCTCATAGTTGATTACCTAAAAATTAATAATAATAACTTGATTAAAAGAAAAATGCTTAGAGACAGTACCATTAAAAGAATAATGTTCACAAAAATGTCGTGAATGGTAGTTGAAAATGTTTTGTTACTTTTTGGTGTTTAATGTTGTGAGAAATCTGCAAATACACAGAATCGTAGACAAGTAATAAAGAGTGAGTAGCGTATCGTTTCCATGAGGATTGCGTTAATCTAGCTAAGTACCGATATTAGTTAACTCTAAAATTATTTGGACAATCAAATTTAAAATAGAAAAATAACAAAATAAAAAAAATATAAATAAAAACCTAAATAAATAAAAGACTAGGGCATTCAATTTCACTTAAATTAATCCGATTCAAATTATCTAATTTAATCAATTGATGTTTACTCCTATGCCGATAACGAATTTCTCTTAGGTAGCCATTAATCTTTCTCAAGCATTAATAATTTATCCCAATTAGCAAATTTCTTACATCTCTGTGAAAATTTTAAACTTACCAAAATTCATTAAGAACAAAAATTCATAGTGTTACACAAGTCTCATAGATATCTCTATCCTATGACGATCTTATGGCATTCAATCATGGTCTGATTTAGTTATCTCTTCTTAGCTTCAAATTAAATCACAAATCATGTAAAAGGTGTACAAACTTTTACAAGCATTAAGATTAGATTAAACACTCAGCATAGATAATGAATAAACATCGAATTGAATTAAATTAAATAAAAATAAATATTCATAATCCGGCTACATCGTAGCCCTAGAATAGAGAAAATTAGTTCCTAATGAAACTAAAAAGAATCCTAAATAATATCTTAAACATGATGAGTGAAAGAAAAGAACTTTGTTTGGATGCGAAGATGATTTTCGTCTCCAAGTTGCACAGTTCTTCTTCTTTATGGTAGTGAGTTCTTCCTTCTTTTCTGTAGTTTTTCTCTGTTAAAATTTTTGTTACCCTCTATAATGTTCTATTTATCTGCTATGGTTTAAAAGGGTAATTTTGGAACAAAATTATACTGAAATTTGAGTTGGAATCGTAACGATGCCTAGGCTCTAGGCTTCATAATGGCGCCTAGGCGTCAGGATTGTAGCGCCTAGGCGCTACACGGACCCGTACACCATTTTTTGAACTGGCATCTAGGCGCTAGGATTGTGGCGCATAGGCACCGTAGTGTTGCTCAGCCTCTTTCATAGAATGGCGTATAGGCTCCCAAGTTATGACTCCAAGGCACTTTGATCTCGAGTTTTTGTATGGAACTTCATTTGTATGAGCGCCTAGGCGCCCATAAGCTAGCGTCTAGCCTTCATTTTCATCCCGAGTCTAATTTTGCTCATTTTTTGTCCACTTTGCCCCGCACTCTATTATCATGCATCTTTTTTCTTCAAAACCTATAAGGGAACATAGAACCCATCAAATTCTTATAAATTGCTCAAAACTAACAAAAATATTAAGTGAGAATCATCTAATCAATTAGCCTAAAACTAACTTATCATTTAACATGAGACTAATCTATTTAACAAAAGTAGAAAAAAAACAAGGACATCACTAAAGAGTACTAGTTCTATGAATATATATGAGAAGAGTGGATAAATAGTATGTTAAGTTAACTCTTTACATAATCAAGATAGAGTATGAATGGGTATATTTATGGTGTAACAAAACTATATTTATAAAATGTTTTTGTTGTAGGTTTAAAAATTTATGAGATCCTTCAGGAATTATACTTTTTGGACTACTGTCGATAGATGGAATAGTATCTATCGTGAACATTATTAATACGTGGAATGAACAATTTAAAACATTATCATATCATTTTTAGGGAATGCTACCAATAATAAATGAACAAATTATTGCAGATACTACTAGCAGATGGAATAGTGTCTTAATTAAGGGAACACTACTGCTAGAAAGAATATATTAACGAAACTAATTTATCGGTGGACGAAATAGTATTTCTAGGATCACTACTGGTAAAAATTTATTAATAATTTGAAAAATTAAGCCAATAAATTTGTATCTCTTGTGTGGTGGTTCTTATAAGTTTATTTACTTAGTTGTTATTTGAGTTTCCTTGTTAACGTTTAGCTTTTCATCCATGCACCGGGTAGTCGGTTTCCACCGGGCTTTAACTCACTCTTTTTTCTTATTTATTTATTTATTTTTTTATTTTTTATGTTCTTTAGATGGTAGATAGTGTGAATTGGACCCTAAGAGTAGCTAAAGTTACGAGAAGCTTATCGCGAACTTTATAAAACTTTTGGGAGGAGCTTGATATTTGTGTTAGATATTTTATATTGAAATGATCATCAAAACTAGATTTGGGATTAAGATAAAACTAATATGTATTAAGGTGCGTTAAATGTTGTAGGGTGTTAATAGATGATGCATGATGAACACTTTTTATGATATTTTATTTATAATATCTATGTTTGTGTGCATTTACTGTGGGTAATTTCCTTGAAATGAAATTTGATATTTTATTTAGCAGATTTGAAATTTTACAAGAGCCCCGCATTTAGAAACTTAATAGATTTTCTATAGACCCTGGTTACAGCTCGTGACAAAAAAATCTCTTAAAGATTTAGATATATAGATGGCTAGGATCATTTTAAGGTGGGTGGTGTCAACCACCACCAGGAACTGCGGCTCATAGCATGGATGACGGTGGAGCTCCGGTGATGCATGGTGCATGGCAGATTTTGATAGGCAATATGGTTCTTTTTAGACCCTTAACTCATCTCATTTATTAACACATGCAACACACGAAGAATAAGAATTCAACAAGCTCTTCAAACCCTTGACTAACTCCACTGAATCAAAATAAAATCTCCACTTTTTTCCCATTATTTTCTTGCTTGTTAGCAACTACCACAAGGAGAGAATCTATTATTTCTACCCTATTAATTTAAGCGAAGGGCATTCATTAATAACCCCTAAATATTGTCTTTAACATTAAACCAGGCGACAATTAGGCAATTCCATCCGTAAAGATAACACATTTGTTAGTAAATCTAGAGAAATATTGTAGATTAGAGAGTATAACTAAGTACTTTTTAAAGTTCGGGTCACATGTTGACACAAATAATATAGTTAAGAAGGAATTTATAAATTTAGTCTTCATGTTTAGTTGCCATACAATTATCTCTTCCCTAACATGACCATGTAAAATGCCATAATATAGAAGTGTTTTTTTTTCTCTCCATGTGGTACCATTTTGTGGTTGATTTTAGAGGGTGTCTATTCAGAGGCTTCAACAGGTTTGAACTAAATTTTAGATTCAGCAAGTGTTTGGTTGTGTAAATTTAAAATTCAACTTGAATCATTAAAATGACAATTTGAGTCTAAATAGTACCTAAACTCTGATTAACATCCTTAATTTCAAGACTTTTGGGCTCAACTTTTCTCATACGCGAGAAATTTTTTATTTCTTTTTTTATACCCGTACACAATTTCAGATTTTGAATTCTAATTTCAGACCGTACTTTTCAAACTTTCTTTATCAAACTTAAAAAGTTCAAACAACCATGATATGAACCTCCAAACCAAACGGACCCATAGATGTGTCTACATCATAATAACATCACAAGGACAAAACATGTTCTTATACGTGCAGGCCTACCTACCAAAATATTATAAACGTTAGTAAAACAAGCCTACCTACCAAAATATTATAAACGTGTAGTAAAACAATTACAATTACATTTAAACCCATATAGCAAGCGCACAGGGAAACCTACCCTTTTTTTTTAATCTATGTATACGATAAGACAACTTGGTTAACTAGGAGTAAAGAAGGGATGATAAACATGGCGCCCTTGAAGAAGGTTATGGTCCTGAAAGTTCAATTCTTACTGCTACTAGCTCTTATTGCAATGGCAAATGCTCGATTGGATTTTCTAGAGCTTCCAAACACCAAAAGCAGGGCATATGTCCCTCAACAACTAGGTAGCTTTACTTTCTCAACAACGTATACGTTCTTATATCTTTTACCACTCAATTTCCCAGTTAATGATAAGTTGGTAAACATGTTAATCATATAACTATATTTTTGTTTAGTGGAGAAGCAAGAGAAGTGTCCATGGCCTTCGTGTTGTCAAAATTGTGTCTGCGAAAACGATGAATCAGGAAAAGCGCAGTGCGAATGTTTGGACTGGAAATATGATGACGTCCCTCCAGGCTGCATAAATGGCATATGCTTGCGTATGTATCCTCCATATTGTCGATGCCTTGACAAAACGGAGACTTGCCCTCCAAAATGTCTCTGGGGTACAACTGCCTTAAACTAATATCCCATATATGTGGAAATATTGGCACCTATCATTCTTCTACTAAAGTACTTGTCCTATCTACTTTGTACTTAATAAATGCCATTGCTTCAGTTACTTGCGTTGAAGTTTAGGCTTTTAAATAAAAAGAGTGCCATTATCTTATGAAACTGTTTGTGTCACAATGACTACTCAGCGTGTTCTTATAAACTTTCAAAGCTCTTTTAAGTTTTCTGTTAAACAAATGAAATATTTTCCTGAATATATATCCATTAGCAGGATTGCAAAAATAAATTATAGAAGCTAATATTGGTAAATATAGACAGGAAACACTTACCTATATCGAGATTCTTTATCTAATTAGCAACAATATTATATCTTTATGATCCTATGTCAATTCTTCTCGATACTAGAAGAAAAAAGAAAAAAATAATAATAATGATATCGAAAAAGACACACTCTAGAAGCCGAGAAATACGGCTAGAAGTAAAGACAACTTACTTTATTATATGCATCACTAAAATCAGATACAGAAAAAATACTATAAAATCTTGTTTGGTATAATTTCATAAGTATGTTTCATAGAAAAGTCGAATAATTTCGTTGTGCTGTCCTCAACATTAACGGAGGTTTGGGACGCACAAAATATGAAATTGAACCACCTTCATCAATTGCACAAAATATGCATATCAGAACTTGTAAGCAAAAAAAAAAAAGGCAAAATCTTACCTACTCAGCCTCAAACAGCTGAACCCGTGCGAGGGCACAAGGTGTGGCTGTGGCTAGAGACCATGACGATGAATGTGTTGAATAATGGAGCCAAATCAATCTAGCAAAGGAGAAAGAAGATAAAAGAAATAAAAAAAAAAGGAGGGCAGTGACTCGGCGCCGCAGTGCCCTCCCGACCAACGTCACGGCTCCCAAACGAGGGCTGCGGCGCCTGTCCGAGAGCAAACTAGAGCCATGGCACCGGTTTCAAGCTTCGCGACGTCCGGAGTCGGGTCTCTTACGAAATTTTGAATTAGAGTTGAATTAAAAAGCCCCAAAAATAGGAAACTATTAGGCTTTCTCATTAGTTGTTATTTTTCTCTTCTTTGGGATATAAATAGACATAAAGTGGCTAGAGTTGAGAGTTAGTGGCATTATTTTGTGTGAGGTATTGTTTTTGAGAGCTCCATCATTGTTGAGAGAAAAAATTCCCACAGGGTGCTAGGTAAAAGAGAATTTTAATAAACACAATTTGAGAGTGTGTGAGAAACTTTTCTTGTAATCTGTAATCTCCTTCATCATAGTAGAATATGCAGCGGCAGAAATAGGACGTAGTCTCAAATTTGGACGAATCTGTACAAAAATTTGGTGTCTCTCTTTTCTTCTTTTCTCCAATTTCTTTTTTGCAATTATTCATTCTTGCGATCCTTGGAATTAGGAGGTGCCTAATTCCCCAATAAGTGGTATCAGAGCGGAGGTTTTGATCAAGAACGATGACAGGAGAAGAAGGTTCGGCAGTCGGTATCATCAAATTTGATGGTTCATACTTTTCCTATTGGAGGATGCAAGTGGAAGACTACCTCTACAGCAGGAAACTGCATTTGCCCTTGGGTAATAAGCCCGAAGGCATGAAGGATGAGGAGTGGAATCTCCTTGATAGACAGGTGCTGGGTGTGATCCGTTTGACCTATCAAAGAACGTGGCCCACAATGTTGCAAAGGAGAACACTACAACAGGGATGATGAAGGCTCTGTCAGAGATGTATGAGAAGCCCTCAGCCAATAACAAGGTACATCTCATGAAAAAGCTCTTCGATTTAAACATGCCTAAAGGTGCCTCGGTGGTAGAGAATCTAAACAGTTCGACACCATTTTAAACCAATTGGTCTCGGTAGAGATTAAATTCGATGATGAGATCAATGCCTTAATCCTCTTGGCCTCATTATCGAATAGTTGGGAACCCATGAGGGTGGCCATTACAAATTCAATCGAAATGCGAAATTGAAGTTTGTTGATGTTAAAAATTCTATTCTGGCGAAAGAAGTTTGCAGAAAGGACTCAGGTGAAGCCTCAATGTCAAACTCACCCTTAATGTTGATAATAGGGGCAGGAAACTTGAGAGACATTCCAACAGGGACAATGGCAAGAGAGGCAAGTAAAGGAATGGGAGAAGCAAGTCGAGAAACTGTAGGACTATGGAGTGCTAGAACTGTGGAAAGACCGGTCACTTGAAGAAGAATTATAAAGCTTTAAGGAAGAATGAAGACAAGAATAATGAGGCTGCAAATGCCGCCACAGAAGAGCCACAGGATGCGTTAATCTTGTCTGTTGACAATTCTTTTGATTCATGGGTGATATATTTAGGAGCGTTATTCCACACCACTAAAGTTCAAGCTACTGGAAGAAGTATGGAGCGGCAAAAAGGTTAATCTCTCTTACTTGAAAGTATTTGGTTGTGTTTCCTATGTCCACATTGATCCTGCTGCTAGAAGTAAACTTGATGCAAAGTCTAAGAAGTGTTTTCTGGTTGGCTATGGTGGACTTGAGTTTGGTTATCGTCTTTGGAATGACCAAAATCAAAAGATTATTAGGAGCGAGGACGTGATCTTCAATGAAGGTGTTTTGTACAAGAACAGAGACAGCATTGACTCTAGGGGTTTAGGTTCTAAAGACAAGAAGCCTGGGGTGATTCCATTGAAGAATCTTCCTAAAGTGGAGGTGCAAAATCTAGAAGTTAAAGATCAAGAGAACATAGCTCCAGAGGGAAACCAAAGCACTCTTACCACACCGGTCAGGAGATCTAGCAGGACTATCAAACCACTACAGAGATACTTCCCCTTCTCTGCATTATATTTTGTTGACTGATAGAGGTGAGCAGGAGAGCTATGATGAAGCCGTGGAGGCTAAAGATTAGATCAAGTAGGAGTTAGCCATGAGGGATGAGATGGATTCCTTAATGTCCAATCGGACATGACAACTAGTAGAGTTACCAAAAGGCAAAAAGGCCTTGCATAACCAATGGGTATACCGGATAAAAGATGAATCTGATGGCAGTAAACGGTATAAGGCAAGGCTGGTGGTAAAAGGCTTTCAGCAGAAAAAAGGCATCGACTTCAACGAGATTTTTTCTCCGATGGTGAAGCTAACCATGATTAGGACAGTACTTGCACTAGTAGCAAATGAAGACTTATTCTTGGAACAGTTGGATGTTAAGATGGCCTTTCTCCATGGTGATTTGGAGGAAGAGATCTACATGAAGCAGCCATAAGGTTTCGAGGTACTGGGTAAGGAAAACTTGGTGTGCAAACTTCAGAAGAGCTTGTATGGCCTTAAATAAGCTCCCAGGTAGTAGTACAAGAAGTTTGACGGCTTTATGTGCAGCAATGGTTTCTTGAGGTGTCAGAGAGATCACTGTTGCTATGTGAAGAATTTTGATGACTCCTACATTATATTGTTGCTGTATGTCGATGATATGTTGATAGCAGAAGGTTGTAAACAGGAGATTGACAAGCTGAAGAAAGAGCTGTCTAAGGAGTCTACAATGAAGGATTTGGTGCTGCAAAACAAATCCTTGGGATGAGAATAACAAGGAACAGTAATGGTCTGAAACTGTCACAGGAAGAATATGTTGAAAAGGTGCTTAGTAGATTCAACATGAGTAATGCGAAGCCTGTGAGTACTCCTTTGGCCAGTCATTTCAAGTTATCAAAGGAGCAATCACCGACCACGAAGCAGGAATGAGACCACATGACCAACGTGCCTTATGCTTTAGTAATAGGTAGTCTCATGTATGCCATAGTTTATACCAGATCAGAAATTGTATATACAGTGGGAGTTGTAAGTAGGTACATGAGCAATCCAGGTAAGCAACATTGGGAGGTAGTGAAGTGAATTCTCAGATATCTGAGAGGTACTATGGGTCTAACACTGTGTTTTAAGAAGTCATACTTGGGACTACAAGGCTATGTTGATGCTGATATGGCTAGAGACTTAGATGGCAGAAAGAGTACCGCTGGTTATGTCTACACTTTGGGTGGCACTGCAGTTAGTTGGGTCTCGAAGCTATAAAAGATAGTTGCACTCTCTACAACAGAAGCAGAGTATGTGGCAATGACAGAAGCAAGCAAGGAGATGATTTGGTTGCAATTGTTTCTGAAAGAACTGAGTCACAAGTAGGAAAAGAGTGCATTACATAGTGACAGGTAGAGTGCCATTCACTTGGCAAACAATCCTGCATTTCATGCTAGGACGAAGCATATACAGTTGCAGTATCACTTCATTAGATTGGCTTTGGAAGATGGAGTGTTGAAGCTTGAAAAGATTCTTGGGAGTTAGAATCTAGCATATATGCTCGCCAAGATGGTTTCGATTGAGAAATTAAAGTTGTGTGCAACTTCAATTGGACTTCTCCATAAGGCATGAGAAGTTGTTGCCGCTGCAATAGGAGACATGGTGATTAATTAGTCTTCATGTAACGCCTCTTTTTACAGACGTTACAGATGACGTTACCTTCATTTCGTAATACTTTTATTTATTGGATAAACTATTTAATTAAAAAGATAACTTGAAAACATAACCCAGGATCCATGAAATTTTATATATATATATATATATACATATGAATATACATTAATATATTACTCATTTATAAACATTTCCTTAAATAGTTTATCTCACTAAAATAATAAAGTCATAAAAACTCATGGTCAAATACATTTTATTATTATTATTATTATTATTATTATTATTATTATTATTATTATTATTATAACTTAATCATTATATAATAATTTAATCCATTTTTTTTAAAGTAAATTACTTGATTATAAACATCCTTTAAACATTAATAAAATTTGCATACATACTTCGGTAGGTCGGGCTCGATCGGTAGTCTGAACGATTAAAATAAAATTTGTTTAAATACAGTTTTAATGCGGAAGAAAATTTATAAAGTAATAAAAGTCCATCAAGTAAACATTCTCAAAATTTTAAAACATAATTTAAATCCTTAAAGTTCAAAATTTATAAACATAGT